>RJWT010029928.1:0-14714 GCA_004365215.1 Cuniculus paca | reverse complement strand
AAAAAAAAGGATTACAGTACTTGGGTTACCATATTCAATATTTGGGATTACAACAAAGAAAAAAAAGGAATAATTATGCCATTCGTCTTGTGAGTGTAAAGAGCTTACTGATTACATGTTTTTAAAGGCATAATCAAAAGGATCCCAAGGTCTGGGGACATAGTTCCATAGTAGAGCACTCACCTAGTATGCTCACAGCTCTAGGTTTGATCCTACACTGCGAAAAAAGGCAAAAAAATATTTACAAAAAATAAGACATTTGGCCTATGTTAATATTTATCATGTGTGTAAATGAGTCACAAAGTGCCTGAACTATGAGGAAAGCTGTCTGCAGTTCTGATTATGGCTAAGTGGGTCCCAGCATCTCATTTTGACCAACATGTATTGGAGTTGCAAAAACGAAAAAATAACCTTGCTCTCAAGCTCATGGACAAATAGGTAAAAGGGACAGAAACAAATAATGTGCAGTATGAGGAGTGCCAAATGAAAGGAGATTAAAAGTACCAGCGGCTGTCTAGAGAAGCAAGAGACTGACTTGGACCAGGGAGTGGGGGCAGTGGGTGTTTGTTTGTTTGTTTGTTTGTTCTGAGACACAGTGGTTTTGAACTCATTATATATTCCACGCTGGCCTTGAGTTTTGAAGCTCATACCTCAGCCTGCTGAGGGCCGGAATTACAGGCCTGCACCACCATGTCTGGCTGGGGACAGTGGTTTTGGAAAAGCTTCATCAAGATTGTTTCTGAGCTGAACTTTGAAGGATGAGAAAGAAGTCAAAAAGTGGCCCCAAGAGAGAGTACATGTTCAAAAGTGTGAAATAGTACTATGCTCTGCAGATTTTAAGTAATATTGCTGGGGTTCAGAATAAGGGTCTGTGATAGATGAGGAAGGCAAGGGCCCAGTGGGGAAGGACCTTGTATGCTGTGCTGAGTCTGAGCTTGATCCTATAGGTGAGGAGGGTCAGATATATGATTAGGAAGATTGTCCTGATTGCTTCAGAGCAGTTAAACAGGACAGATCTCATGGTTGTAATGGCCCAGGGTCAAGGTGATAGGGACTTCAACTGATAGAAATTATAAAGGTTCTTAAGAGGTAAACTGGACAATTCTTGGTGATTAATGGGATGGAGAGCCTGTGAAATGTTAAGCATGACTCCTAGGTGTCAGCCTGAGGTGTGTGGGATGCTTCTCACTGAAATAAAACAGAAGAGGAAAAATAGCTTTAGGAGGAGGAGAAAGCTTAATTTAGTGCAAGTTCACTTTAAAAGGCTTTATGAGATGCCAAAATAGTCATTGTACAGATTAGCTCATGGTTTATACTTATTGAAATGATGGTAGAGGTTGGAGACTATTACTTTTCTTTCTTTAGCTTTTTTTAAAAATTTTTTTGTGGGACTGGGAATTGCGCCTAGGACCCCAGGACCACCATACTGAGCCACTTCATCAACCCTTTTTATTTATTTTGAGACAGCATCTTGCCAAGATGCTCAGCTTGGGTTCAAACTTTGACTCTCCTGCCTCAGCCCCCCTGAGTGGTGGGATTCCAGGCATGCTGTATGTGCCTGGCTATTTTTTAGGAACAGGTGCACTGGGCACGGTGGGGCACACCTATAATTCCAGCACTCAGGAGGCTGAGGCAAAAGGATTGCCTTGAGTTTGAGGCCAGCATGGGCTATATAGTGAGCCCAAGGCCAACCTGAAAGACCTAGTGAGACCTTGTCTCAAAAACAAAGCAGAAACAAAAACAAAAACGCATAGGAAATGGAATTTTCTGCTCGCTTCATCCCTTCTTTCTCATATCACATGTTACGGTACACCTCTTGACTCTATAACCTTTTTTCCTGAAAGAATCTGGACTTGAGGAGGAGGACCCGTTACTGCTTATGCAGAATTTCTGGGTGAAAGGGAAATGTCTCTTTGTGGCATTTAGAAACTTTTTGCTAAAAATATTCAAAATCCTTGGGGAACAGAAAGAGTGCAGGAAGTTAGTGTCAAGTTCTAGGTTTACTTTACTTGTGTTGTTTCCATTGCCCTGTTAGTATAAATACTAGAATTTCTTTTCCTGGGATTTTAGGAATGATGAGTTAATATGTGCAAACATAGGAAAAATTATTACAGAAGTAATATTGCACTCATAGCTTTCATAATTTGAGGAATGCTGGTCATCATTATTAATTTTTGGTTTTGCTGTTTTTTTTGTTTTGTTTTGTTTTGTTTTGTTTTGTTTTGAGACAGGGTCTCACTATGTAGTGCAGGCTAACCTCAAACTCGCTTATGTAACCCAAGGGTGACTGCGATCCTCCTGCCTCAGCCTCCTGAGTGCTGGGACTATAGGGCACAAGCCACCATACCCAGCCTTATGAGTTGCTTTCTACAAAATACATGTTTTCAGTTTTCTTGAATATGTACCTAGGGTACAATGTCTAGGCCACACAGCGTTTCTATGTTAAACACCTTGAGGAACTGCTTTCCAAAGCTGTACACCGTCTTACATTTCTAATGGCAGTGTTTGAAGGTGCCACCTTCTCCATATCTTTGCCAAGTCTTTTGCTCATCTTTGTTATAGCAACCCTGTGTGTGGGAAGTGCCAGCTCACCGTTTTCCTGATAACTGATATTAAGCACCCTTTTATGTACTTGCTGACCATTTGTAGATCTTCTTTGGGGAAATGACTGCCTCCCTTTGCCTCCTCCTGTCTTCCGTTCATCAGGCCCTAAGCCTAGATCCTTTGCTGTATTTTTATTGCTCTTCTAAAGTTTCTTGCTTGATCTGTAATGAAAGTAATGTTTGGTAGTTGCATTCATCATTTGCAATGCCCTAGTAGATTTATTTTTAATACTTTGATACCAACCTCACTAAAGTTAAATTCCCTCCCTCCTGAAACAGTGCTGTGAAAGATGAGGGCATCAAATGTAAGTTTCTACACCTTCCCTCTTTCATCCAGTGTTAGCCCTATATTTCCTTTCTTCTTTCTGCTTTTAGAAAACTGGAGTCCTTGTTTCTTGGACAGACATCTTCCCCCACCTTTCCTCAAGTGTGCTTCCTACCTTTTATCTAGACTCTTGCTTCCAAATTCCCTGTTCTTTCTCTGGCATTTTCAATCACTTGGGCTTCTTTCCCCCGCACCTTTTAGGCATGCACAGATCTCAACTGTGAAAAACTTTCAGTTGATCTTGCTGTCCTGGCTGGGGACCTTTCTGTTTTTCTCATCCCCTTTATGATCACACACTTTTAATGAGAAATTGTGATTAATCTATTACTGCCCCCTCCGTTGAACCCAGCCTCACACTGAGCTACCTCCCTGGCCCCTTACTTATCATTTATTTTGAGGCAGGGTCTTGCTAAGTTGCCCAGGCCAGGCTCACTTGGAATTCTGCTCCATCTTCCCAAAGTGCTGGGGTCACAGGCATGAGCCACACAGCTAGCTAAGACATTTACTTTCCACGCCATATTTACCCATTTTTTATATATATATATATTTTATTTATTCATTTATTTACCCATCTTGAAAAAGGTTCCACCTTTCTCTTATCATTTTGGAAAACCTTTTGTGTGTGTGTGCGCGTGTGTGCACGTCCATGTGTGTGTGACAAGGAATTGAACGCAGGGCCTTTACATTGAGCTATATCGCCAGCCTTTTTGGTGTTTTATTTTTGAGACAAGCTGAGAGCACTATATTGCCCAGCCTGGGCCTGCACTTGCAATTCTTCTGCTTCAGCCTTCAAGTACTGGGACTACAGGCGTGAGCCACCACACCTGGCTTGGAGTATTGTACCCCCTCCCCCCCCGCTTCATGTTATAAAATTTTAGGAATTTTAGTCACAAGAAATTGAATAACTGATTTTTCTTTAACACTGCCTTGCTTTAGTATCTAAGTGTGTACCACTGAATTTAACTTTCTCTTCCTTCACCTTTTTCTTTTCAAGGGCTTACGGGAGCCCGCTCCTTTTTCTGATGAAATCGAGGTTGACTATAGTAAGCCCTATGTCAGGGTAACTCTGGAAGAAGCCAGCAGAGGAACTCCTTGTAAGTACATACCTACTTCATTATTTTGTTGTTTTACTACAGTTTTAGCATTCCATTGTATTTATCAAATATATGCCTGCTTTTTACTTCCATCAGCTTACTTGGAAAGGCAGGTAAAGGTTAGTCATGTTTCACCTGATACTCTGTTTGGGAGGGGAGCTGACTATACTCTAGAAGAGTTTTTTCCTCTTCCTCATACACTTGTTCCCTGAGCTGTCATCACAGCTATGAGATACAGTGGAACAGAAACAGTAAGACCCTAGTCCAGCTGGTTATGATCCAGCAGGTATGTATTTGAGGTGGTTGGCATTGAATCCAGGGACCTCATGCCCTATACCCTTCTGAGCTACACCATAGCCTCATGATCTTGTCTATTTTTATGAAGATCCAAAATATCAATCTATCTGTCACAGTTTTTATAGCCACCTGAATTTTCCCCACAGTCGCCCCTCATTGCATTAGTTGGCCATGATGCTGATTGACAGGGGACAAGAATATACCCAAGTGGAAGACACTTATTACTTCATTTTATCTTTACTGATATTCTTATGTTTTCAGATTTATTTATTTTTTAGTTCCTTTTTTTTTTTTTTTTTTTGAGACAGGGTCTCACTATGTAGTTCGAGCTGGCCTTGAACTCACTTTGTTGCCCAGGCTGGTTTGAACTTGCAATGATCCTCCTGCCTCTCAGTCTCCCAAGTGCTGGGATTACAGGCGTGTGCCACCACGCCCAGCTCTTATTTTTTATTTCTTGTGAGACAGGGTCTTGCTGTGTAGTATAGGCTGGCCTCGAGTTCACTATGTAGCCCAGGCTACAACTCACAGTGAACCTCCTGCCTCTGCCTCCCAAGTGCTGGGATTACAAGTGTACACTACCACACCTGACTCGATTTTTTTTAAAGACTTGGTTTGTGATTTTCAGTGCCCATACTCTATTTGTATGGTTCATGTATGCCCTTAATAATTAATAATTTAGACCACATAAATTGTTAATATGTGTTCTGGCTATGCTTTGGAGCAGTTGGTCTTAGGGATCACCAACACAAAAATTCCCTTGAGCATTTTCTTTTGGGTGCTTGGAATTGAACTCAGGACCTTGTACTTCCAGGCAGGCACTTATGCCACTGAGCTATATCCCCAGTCCAAGCATTTTTTTTAATGAATACAAAGGCCTTTAGGCAACTGTTCTTTACTGTAAATTCTCTCTCTCTCAATCCTTTTTCAGTGTTTGAATATTATGATAAATAGACTCTCTACTCTGTAAATGCAGAGCTGGACTTAGACCTGGGCAAACCCCAGGGAATAAGACACTGTTACAGCCACAAGTGTATACATTTCCAATATATATACACAATATATTTGTGATTACTCTATAGATTGTTTCTTAATTATGTTTGTTAATGGCCATTATGGCTGAGGAGTAGTAAAATGTGAATGAAAACGATGCCAGATGGGATCAGGCCAGGGATCCCAATTCCCTTCACCTATATCTTGGGTATATGGATGATGGTTTGAGGGTCCTCAGAAAGAGAGGCTAGTTCCAGAGAATACTTTCCTTTTGCAGATGTGTTTGGCAATAACACGTGTTGATCGTCGCCTTGTGACTCATGACGTGACCTTTGATTTTGGCTTCCTTATTTGAGTAATAGAAAAGCTACTGGGGGCAGAGTAAAATGAAAACAAGAACAGAGGCCATAGACATGAAGTGGTGGAATGGTCAGGTCAGATTTCAGAATGCCAGCAGACAGTGCAGGGCTCACGTTCACATGTGATAGTAGAGCCTGGTGAAGGCCAGAACTTCCTACGCACTAACTTGACACATTTCAGAACTCAGTTCTTCACTTGGGTCCACTCATGATGGTCAGCTCCACATCCCGTTACCGATTCGCCCCCACACCATCCATGTACAAAGATTGGAAATAGGTGTAGTGGGCCGGGGGTATGGCTCAGATGTGGACTGCACACTCAGCATCTGCAAGGCCCTGGGCTCAATTCCTTCACTAAAATGGAAAATATGTGTAGTGTTTCCAAGTTTTGAAGCTTATAATTAATAAGCAGTGGGCCGAGGGTATAGCTCAGCAGCACAGTGCCAGCCTAGCAAGCACGAGGTCATGAGTTTGATTCCCAGTACCAATATAGGGGAATGAAACTCCCAACCTACTATATATGTCCATAACGAGTTCATGTTCTCTAAAATTGAAGAATGAATTTAAGGAACAATGGAGGTTAAGAGCAGAATATATTTATTGAGAGAAAGAAAGCTTCTGTCTGGGAGAGACAGAAGGGGTCCCAAGTGAATCGCCAATGACTGTCTTTTCTAGGGACTTTTATAGAGCAAAACCATGAGGTGAGATGGGTCCAAGATGAGGAAAACATGGGAACTAGTGAGGCAGACGGGCATGAGGTGGGACACAACTATGGTCAACCAATAAGATTAATTGTTCAGGTAAAATTGACCAAATCGGGGACAAATGGGGAGCTGAGTCACTTAGCAAGCAGGCAAGATTAAAGAGCGGTGACTGTTCCTGTAGGGGTTTGGGATGGTGGCTCCTGGCTGCCTCAAGGTGATCCATACCTGTTTAGAATATCAGTCCCTGATGTTTATACTTAGAGTGTGGTTGTATTTGCTTTGCCTTTTGTCTTAAGATCTGGCTAGCAGCAGAGGTGTCTGGCTCCTCCAAGGTTGCAAGATATCTGGTCTTCTGCACTGGCTCCTCTGAGGGCCCAGCCCTGTCTGTCTGCCTATATTTCTAACTCAGCTGCCTGTAACAGTATCAAAAAAAAAAGCACTAACCTAAATGTTTAAAATTTTAGGATATTATAATTGTATAAGTAACTCACTTTTGAGATTATCTTCTTTATAATCTCTTCATTGTATACATGAAAAGAAAAAAGTTCTGTAGAAACCTAAGTGAAGGCTGCTCTACAATAAAAGAGAAAGTTAATGACAGAACTGGAGCTGAAAGCTAGATCTTTGCATGATTGAGTCCCCTTGCGCGCTGCTCTTTTTAGAATTGACACAGTAGAAGACTCAGTGAAGTTACTGCATTTTAGGTAGAACAGAGTTGCAAATTAGCCTATAAGGTTTGCCGGTCTTATTTGACCACTTGCTTTTCTCTTACCTCTCCTTCTGTCTGTTCTGCATTAAATAACGAAGTAGTTGACTGTATTCATTCCAGTGCTGGACAAGGCAAAAACCACTACTGAAACTACTCACACCAGAGTGAATTTTAATCCAGGAACTGCTGGGGGAGGGGAGGGGTGTGCTCCCCACCAGGCTGCCTCTAGGGAAGTTTGGGGGACTCAGGAGGGGGATTTGTATAATCTAGGACAGAATTCTCTATCCAGGAAAACAAACAAACAAACAAACAAACAAACAAAAACAGAGATCAGTTTTGGGAATCTTTCGAAAGATGAAAAAAAATTGTTTTCACTCAAGAGAAACAGTCTGAAGGGTAGTGGAAGTCTGTTCAGGACAAACTGTTTCCATGATAGGTATCTGACATAGATCAAAAGAGACAATAAATTAAAGCCCGGGTTGGCTCTGTCTGAAGCAAGTCATCTGGTTACTTAGCCAGCAGTAGGGCAACCACTAATTTATAACTCAGTCAGGACAGTTTTACGAGTGACAGGGGCCTGGCCTTAAGAATATGCTGAGACCGCAGTTGCCCATCAAGGGCTGTGCTTTCCTGGCCGGTAGCCACTGTTAAAAGCACGGCCAACTGTAGCTTTCGCCGCAGACTAGTTCAACAGCGCCCCCTTCTGGACACATGGAGAATAGTCCAGCTGGGTCTACCAGAGACTTGGGGTTCAAGCTGAGGCAACTGAGATGCCCAGAGGCTGGGGAAACATGGAAGAGGGCAGGAGACGCGACACAGCTGGGCTTGGTGCTACAAAGGGCTCAGTGATGCCCTCAATGTAGTCGGCCAGTGTGCTCTCGCCACTGTCCAGCAATGTGTTCCTGAGCTAGACGTCCCCTTTACTTTCTCTGCCCCTCCTCTGCCTAATAGCAAGAAAGAAAAGTGACAAAATAGTCTTAATTTCCATATCCTGTCCTTTGTCTTTTAGGATCGAGTGAGACCATAGCCCCTCTGAATTTGCTTGGGAAAAATGGAAATATGTTAGTTCATGATTTCTAGACTATAGAAGAGGACTATATTACTCAGATTTTGTTTTATTTTGCTTGTCTTATAGGTGAGAATACCGAGGTATAAAGAGGTTAAGGTAGCAGAGGGAGGAAGCTGTCGGGAAGCTTGAGCTGTAGTCTTCCTGCCTCTCAAATCCGTTAAAGGGCTGGGTGCAGCGTGGTGGGAGGCTGCATACACGGCACGCGTGAGGCTCTGGTTTCAGTCCCCAGCATCAGAAGAAAACATTATTTCTCAGTTTATCGTTGTATTAATGTGCTTATTTCAAAAACTCATTTCCTTGTTATAAAATCCGGACACATCTCTGTTTGACCTTTAGAAAGTACAGCAAGGACATGGGGTGCAATGTCTTCCACAGCTACCCAGCACTGTCCCTTTTCTAGGCTAGCAGGAGTACCAGCTTCACGTCACTATGTTAGAAATGTAGGTTTACATATCTTCCCACGTTGCATGGATGCGTGATGTTAGTTTTCCGCTGAAATTTAGGCTGTTTCCTGACCTCTGCTATCACAAACAATACTGCTATGAATAACACATTTACAAATATATCGATGAGGTAGATTCCTTAGCTTGGAATAGCTGAACCAAAGGGTATAATAAACATTTGTCTTTTGATAAATATTACCTCATTTCTCTTAAAAGTTACTGATGTCTCTGTCAACAGCGAATTTATAGCCATTTCAAGTGGCATGTTTATGGATACATTTGAAAGGTTGAAAATCTCCTGAGAACCATTTCCTGCTCCTTGGTCCAAAGTCCTTAGGATGGGGTCGGGGGCAGGGGCAGTGTCTTCTCCTTGCCCTCGGTGCGGCCCCGCTGAAGGGGCTGTGACCTGCTTGCCCACAGTGATGGAAGTGCTTCTGCTGCACGGTGACATAGCTTGTCCTTCAGTCACACAGTGGAAATAAGTGTGGCTCCTTCGACCTGGCACCTGCAGCCTGATGACGGTTGTGTCCATTTCATTCTCAGCCTGCTTCTTCAGCTTCAGAAGTAGTCTTGTACCCTAGGAGATCATCTCCTGACCTCTTGTTCATAGGGCACTACCTCCAAAAACAAAAACTGACAGCCAGAACTTTTGGTTTTCAAATACTTAGTATGTCATCCTGTACTGAAAAAATGTAACATCACGCTTACTACAAAGGAGAAACGCTGCAAGGCGCTCTGTTAGCACAGAGCAGATATTGCAGGTGACTCTGGGCCTGAAAAAGTACACTGATAACGGCTCTCTTTATAGACGCTCAGCCTCCCTCCAAGAGATCTCTTTTCAAGTTTTGGTTATTAGTAATCAAGGCAGCCTAGAAATGAGACAGCACGGCAGCCCGAGGAGAGTTTGATTACACTCTGTGCAAGCATAATTGAAGGCTCAGAAACTGAAGGTGAAATGCTGAGGATTGGGTCTGACAGCCGCTGAATAACTCTCCCTTTTCCTCTAAAGTAACCGTAAAAAAAAGCTGTCCTACCTGTGTACCTGATACAAGCGGGCTGCAAAGAGAAAGTCAAGCTGTCGTGGGTCTCTGTAGTCAAGGACATCCCCCGGTTAGGGTGACTACCCAGAGAACCCCTCAAGAGAGGTGTGTGTAGCAGTGGAACAGTCACCAGGGCCGAGTTCATCTTGTTAAATGCGAGATAGTGAATAAATGTGTGTGGTGATCAACTCTTTCATTCGGAGTAGATGAGCGACCTGTGCGAGTTTATGCAGACGGAATATTTGACTTGTTTCACTCTGGTCATGCCCGGGCTCTGATGCAAGCGAAGAACCTCTTCCCCAATACATACCTCATTGTAGGAGGTAAGAAATGCCTGGAAAAATATCCCAGCTCTCTTTCTCTCCCTTCTTTCGAAGTGACCTTCGTGCACTGCCCCTTTTTTCCTTTTTTTGTTTATTTATTTATTTGTTTTGCTTTTGTTTTGTTTTGTTTTTTGTCTTTTTGAGACAGGGTCTACTATGCAGTTCAGGCTGGCCTTAAGTTCATTTTGTAGCCCAGGCTGGTCTCGAACTCGCAATGATCCTCCTGCCTCAGCCTCCTGAGTGTTGGGATTGCTTTTGGTTTTTTGAGACAAGGTCTTGCTATGTCATTCAGGGTGGCCTTGAGCTCACTATGTAGCCCAGGCTGGCCTTGAACTCGCGGTGATCTTCCTGCCTCAGCCTCCTGAGTACTGGGATTCAGGTGTACCTTGTTTCCATTTTTGAATGTACCTCCTTCCATGAAGTCTGTGGAGTGCTCCAACCTTAGCCTGGGTTGCCAAGCTGCAATTTCCTGACCCAGGACACCTGGCATTGAACTCATACGCTGAAGTACGAAGGTCTGCCGAGCAGATGTCCTGTTGTGCTCCAGACCAGTTTTATAAAGAAGGGAAACAGTTTTTAAAAACATTGATTGATATAGAAACGCATAGCAGGTTCCTTCCAGAGTCAGAGGTCTTGGTCCCTGCCGCACCTTCTCTTCTCCGAGATGTGAGCGTGCTCTATTCAGTGACACTGCTCCCGAAAGAGGAGCCTGGGGTAGGAGTAGTGTTGGTGCTGAGCTGCATCCAGGTCTCTCCTAGAGGTGGGAGGACGGCTGCGGGCCCGGCGCAGAGCGGGGGAGGCTGGAGGCTGAGGAGCGTTGAGGGAAGGGGCCCTTGACTCACGACTCTCCCGCGGCGACCGCAGTGTGCAGCGATGAGCTGACTCACAACTTCAAAGGCTTCACGGTGATGAGCGAGAACGAGCGCTACGACGCGGTGCAGCACTGCCGCTACGTGGACGAGGTGGTGAGAAACGCGCCCTGGACGCTGACGCCCGAGTTCCTGGCAGAGCACCGGGTAAGCGTGCGGCCTCGCGTGCCCGCCCCATGTCTCCAGAGCTGCGGGCCCCTGGGCTGCTCGCTCACATCTCTCTGGGTTTTACACAGGCCAAGGCGTGCTGTTACTAACAGTGTTGTTAGCCATCTCCGACATCTGCGGAGCCCGCTGTCCACAAGCACTCGCACAGTGCTTGCCCCCCACAGTAATCTTGTGGGATCGTTACGATTTCCGCTTTCCCCGGGAGGAGCAAGGCCCAGAGAGATCCCGCCGTCCGCAGAGCCTGGGCGATCGCTTCAGTCCTGCGATGTTGCCGCACCGGTTAACCTGCCAGTTCTGCCGGGCACCCATAGCCCAGCCATGTGCTCAAGAAGTCCACGTTCTGGGAAACAAAATGGATTAACGTAACTTCTGCTGCCTTAAATTTCATTCCAGAGCTTTGATTTGGGGCTAGAAATTGTGTGGGATCAGAATCAAGGATGTTTCTCACTGTTACTCAGCAGTGAGTTATTATTATAAAGCCCCTTAGCTCCTTTGAGTTCCCCACATTAAAATAACAGGTTTCCTATAAAAGTTGAGGATGGAAGTGTTGGGGGAAGACTCGCGGCTTGCCGAGGCAGCGCACTCTGTCGGTTATCTCCAGGGCTGTGCGGAACTTGCAGGAGAATTGTTTAGGAAGTGAGGAAAGAACAAAGTAGCCAAAGTGCTCCTAAAGCGGCAGGTGGGCCTGTTTATTGTAACTGTAGGATTAGGACAGACCCGCTGTAGTTCTCTAGCTTTTCTACGTCAGCACTTAGCCATCAGTGGCACACGGGCTGAGGAGCAAGAGTATTTATTCCCAGCAGCACACACTGCCAGCAAGTCTGAGACGAAGGACCCCCAACTCCCCTTTCCTCCTGGAAGCTGTGGATCTCAGCCTTGAGTCTCACTCGCCCAGTGCTTTGCTGTGCTGCCCACGGATCCTGACAGGGTGCCCGTGGGGATTTGGGGTATTGGCTGGGGTTCCAGACGTGCCTCCCACTGCGGGCGCCTCTGGAGGTTGGGTGCATTGCTAACGTCATGCGATGCTGTGAGCACGTGAGAGGCCGTGACCTCTTCAGGAAGCAGTCCATAAGCAAGGGTAGCATGTGTCTCATTGATCATTGATCCCAGGGCCATTCATCTCCTGCCGAGCCTGCGAAGCACATTGACAGTACCCTGAGATCCTGGGGCCTAAAAGAGCTTTTACAGCTGTGGCTTTTATACTGCGTTTCGAGGTAGTACAGATATATCTCTTCCAGGAAGAGGGCTGGTGGTTGCTATTTTTATATTCCATCTCTTCTCGTGAACTGAGAGAGAAGCCAGTTAACACAGAAGCAACCTCTTTTTCGTGCTTTTAGAAGCCTTCAGTTGACCAGTCCTCATCGGCCAAGGAGGCCAGGGAGATTGCCCTAGGCCATCCCCACTGACTGGCTAGCCAGAAAACCCTCCCGCCCGCCACGTCACCGCAGCGTGGCTCCGGTGTGCAGAGGGGAAGCGGCCCTCCTGACAAACCAGGAGGAATTCCTACAGCGCGCTGGCTGTGTTTCTGATCCACAAGTAATTGGGTGGGTGGTTTGTGAAGGGATCACTGGAATTTATCAGCAAAGAGAGAGGCAGAGAAAAAGCCCTGGCCTGCCCTTGATCTTTTTCTGGCCCTGAGCACCTTTCTGAGACCTTTCTGAATGGCATGTATTCTGGGTCTTAAGGGACATTCTCTGGTTCTCAGATTGATTTCGTAGCCCACGATGACATCCCTTACTCTTCTGCCGGGAGCGACGATGTCTATCGGCACATCAAGGAGGCAGGTGAGCAAGGCGTCCCGGGCAGCCCCAGAGATCTGGCCGCTCTACTACCTCATTGAGGACGGTGTTGCTGAGAAATCTGACATCGCCTTTCAGGTCACACTTTGGGTGAAAGATAAAGGTGGACAAACACTGGCACCCACCAATTCTTGGTCTGAACGTCTGATTTTGATAGCTGTCTTAAGTTGAGAAGTATTTCCCCAGGCCCACGTTTTCCTTAATCTGGGGCTGTCACTCTCTTCCCACCCCTGGCCACCTCAGTGCCCCTGCTGTTTGCCACTACTGCTAGGCTTGGCACAGCAGTGACAGGGCCTGCGTGTAGCATAGGGCCACACCTCCGCCTGCACCCGCGGGGCGTCACAGTGTCTGTCTGTGTGCTCTGGAGTTAGGCATGTTTGCGCCGACACAGAGGACAGAAGGCATCTCCACGTCAGACATCATCACCCGAATTGTCCGGGACTACGATGTGTACGCCAGACGCAACCTGCAGCGGGGCTACACAGCCAAGGAGCTCAACGTCAGCTTCATCAATGTGAGTTCCACCCCCGCCCCACAGTTGGCTGGCTCAGAGGACACTGACCTCCCCTCCACCTGAGCTGAGCTTTTCTGAGGCACTGTCACTGTCCCTCCCCAAAGCTAACGCAGCCCTCTCTGCAGCTCCCACCTTGCTAAGCTCTTCACGAGGGAATTAAGTAGAGGCAGAAAATAAACGGGCAACTTCTGCCTTAATTGTCTTGTAGCAACATACTTGGTCATATGCCATGAGACCAAGTAGATGAAAAAGAATGCGTAATTTAGTAGTACATCGTTAGCTGAGTGTGCTGGGCACACTCTTGTAATTCCAGCATGCGGGAGGCTGAGACAGGAGGATCACTGTGAGTTCAAGGTCAGCATGGGCTACATAGTGGGATCCTGTTTCCAAAAACTGAAAACAAACAAGAAACCACATTGTTTATTTAAAACAATAGCTCTTGACTTTGTTTTCTTTTCTTTTTGGAATGCTCTTTTGAAGATCCAATGAAAGCTATGGATTTGTGACACACATTTTGCGTGCAATTTCTCCACATGGACCCACACTTTAAATTTTAACTTAGGAAAGCTTAAGGTTATCTTAGTTTAATATTGCTGGTTAGAAATACTCCGTATTTTGTCTGTAAGTTATGCCACAGCAAAGCTGATATAAAGAGAGGAAAGCTGGTGTCTATACCTTCTCCATGCTCGCTGAGCCTTCCCTAGCTTTGTGAATCACGCGGTGTGAACAAGCGAGATGGTTTCATCTGAACAGGGTTCCTCTCTGCAGGTAAACCCTAGCTGTTAGTCACTCAGCTGCTGCACAGTCTTACTTCCCCGTAGGACTCAGGTGTTTCAAAACCCTAAACAGAGACAGAGTTTCTGCAGATGGGAAGGCAAACAAGGGATGGAGAGAGGGGAGAGAGAAGTGCCGAGTCTCAGTGTGTCCACGTACACTGCCAGCTCCCCACAAGGAATGGAAGCATCATGGACGGCAAACACAGACCAATACAAAGGTTTTAAGACAGATTTAAAGTCTTAACCATATTTCCTCATTTCTTTCCTCTTTTCATCTTCCTCTCCTTCCTCCTCCTCTTCCTGCTTCCCTCCGTTCACTTTTCCTCCTAGGTTCTTGCAAAACTAAGCATGTACTTTATTCACTGAATTACGCCCCAGCTTCTCCCCTTGTGTTTTCTTTCTTTCTTTTTTACATTTATTTACGTACATGTACATGTTTGTAGTACATAATGTTTACATTCCCTGTGTGGAGTTGGGTCTCTCTCACTTTTTTTTTTTTTTGAGACAAGGTCTCATTGTGTAGTTCAGGCTGGTCCTGAACTTGTGACGTTGAAGTCGCAGTGACCCTCCCCCCTCAGTCTTCCCAGTGCTGGGGTTACAGGCACTCACCACCTGGTTTGTCCCTTTCTTAT
>RJWT010029927.1:0-14782 GCA_004365215.1 Cuniculus paca | reverse complement strand
CTGTGCCAGCTGAGGCTACAGGGCGGTGACAGTGGAAAAGTTGTCCTGGGGCCAAGCAAAAGAGAGTGTTGCAACTGAGCTCCTGTTCTGAAAAAGGGTGTTCGAAAGCAGCAAAAACCAAGGGAGGCTAAGAAGGTGACCTTCCACAGACATCAATCCACAGCCCATGGGTGCGAGGGTAGGGGGACAACTAACGAGGAGGTCCAGTGTTGCTCCTCCACAAGGATCTGCAGATGGGGTCCTGGGACACAGGACTCCTGAGAAATCACTGGCCACCCCACTAGAAGTTTCCATGGTAGAATGCAATCTGCTCTCTTTCTCAAAGCTCCCCAGAGAACCAGAAATCCTACAACTTTGAAAGTGATCCCCGTCTCCACTGCAGAAAAGCAGATTTTATTAGAAAATACCATGGAGAAGTAAAACTGATGTGAGTTGGAGTGAAAAAAAATTTGAATTTAAATTGTCCGCAATTCTACTTCCTGAGTGTCTTTGGCCAAACGTTTTACCTCTTTCAACTTTCATTTCCGCATCTGTTTTTAAATAAACATGATAATGTCTAACTAGCAAAGCTGGTATGGGAAATAGGGTAGCTTACTGAAGTATGCAGTACAATGTCCAACTTCTTGTGGGTACTCTGCATGATGGTTTGAACTCCTTTGTCTTCCTGCAGTTGTGTTTAAGTGTGCATGTGTGTGTATGTGTATGTTTATTAGCTCACTTAGCCTTTTGCAAAGCTACATGATATACTTTTAAGACAAGATGTTACCAAAGGAAGTTCTATTTGTTGGGTTCCTTGAGACTGAGAGCTTCTTCAGATTAAAAGACGGTCCACAAAATTTGGCAAAGAACGGAAAAAGAAGGAGATGTGGGCCAGGCATAGTGGTGCATGCCTGAAATCCCAGCACTCAGGGGCCGAGGCAGGAGGATCACCATGAGTTCGAGGACAGCCTGAGCTACACAGTGAACTCAAGGTCAGCCTCAACTACACAATTAGACCCTGACTCAGAAACAAAAAGAAGAGAATGTAGTGTGCAATGAATGGCACCCCAACAAGAGACCCCAGGAGGGATACGCTAGATTGGAAGAGACCTCAACACATGAATCAGTCTGTTCCAGACATAGGAAGATTCTTAGAATTGTTATCTTCCACAAGACAGCCCACTTCTCCAAGGAAGTGACCGACTCCTCTCCTTGAGGCAAAGAAGAAGGGGACCCCAAGGGGTTTATTGTCATCCTACTAAAAAAGAAAACTACTCCAGAGAGTGACCATGAGAGGTGTCACAGTGATTATGAAGCAGAGCAGTGTTTTAGAGCCAAGTATGGACGACCACAATTCGGTCGTCTTATAAAGTAATAGATGTTAACAAGGTAGCAAAATACAATCAATTCTTATTTTATCTTCTACAAAGTCACCTAAATTGGAAAAAAGAGAAATTTGTTAGGTGGGATGGGGATTGAGAAGACCCCCGAAAAGGTGTGGCTATTAAACCCCTAAATACTGATGAGTCTTCGCCACTCTCAGTGGCAGGGGCATCTCCACCATACTGGGACCTTTCTACACCTGTGTAGGGGATTCAGCACGTGCTGCCTGATGAAATAATAATGGCCTCCCCTGAGGCAGTTTCCATGCAAAACAATGCTGATTCTCCTCAGAACCATTCCCTGCTATGCCTTTATGCTTCTAGGCCTGTAACTGGACTCAGGTTTCAGCAGATTCCCAAAAGTGAGGTATGAAGTATGGGCTATGATAAGGTGTACTACACTCCAAAGGAACTACTTAAATGTTCTAATTTATAAGGTAGAAATCTGGGGGAAATGTGGGATAATGGATGTTAAGAATGGTGGAAGGAAGCCGGGCCTGGTGGCGCACGCCTGTAATCCCAGCACTCAGGAGGCTGAGGCAGCAGGAGTGTTGCAACTTCAAGACCAGCCTGGGCTACAAAGTGAGTTCAAGGCCAACCTGAACGGCATAGCGAGACCCCGTCTCAAAAAGACAAGGGCTGGGGATTTAACTCAGTGGCCTAAGCACCTGCCTGGCAAGCGTGAGGTTGTGAGTTCAATCCCTGGTGTCGCAAAAAAAAAAAAAAAAGAACGGTGGAAGGGGCATAAATTTGAATTTATTTTCATGGATTCACTAAGCACATGCTGTGCATTTAATGTGCAGCTTGGGAAGTTAGAACGGCTTCTAACAGTTTAGTTGGTTGACAGAGACCTGAATCAAAAGATGGGCCACCATGAGCAAATTGTAAATGCCTTTATTTAATGTTGAAGAAAGGATGCAGAGGCTTAAGAAGATGGGACTAATAAAGTATGTTGGTCATTTAAGACTTACCCACACTGGGATGGTGGGTAAGAAGACATAACTAACATCTTGAGAAGTATTATTTTGATAAATGAAATATTTTTTGAGAAGTAAATTAGTGGAAAGAGCCCTAGCATCCTTAAAGAGCTCTGTGATAACTCTTCTCTGCAGAGCAGACCTTATGATGGAATTGCAGATGCTCACTTGGAAAATCTAAATGCAAGGGGAGTAATTGGATCCCAGGGTGGCAGAGGCCAAGTGGTAGCCTTCAGTTGCCAAAGACAATGTGGGTGTAGTTACCATAAGGGACAGCTGAGTAAAAGCAGCAATCAGAATAGTATGATTCATGCAGACCTGTGGTGTTGTCTGGTTAATCGCAGTGCTACTAGAAGTAAAACAGAGAGGAAGCCTACCAAATTCTTACTTGATCTGCACATGCAGAACATTTCTAGGACAAATGAACAGAAGTTTAATTCAAATCATAAAAACAGAAAATCACTATCCCTCAATCTATTTCCAGACTTGAACAAGTTTACAGACACGGAACTTTCTCAGTGAAGGGGAGGCCAGATTCCGTCAAGGAGAGACCTTGGTACATTACTGAAAATCTATACTGTTAAGTTTTCTTCCAACCTTCATCAAAGGCAATTGTATCAAGGGGGTAATTGTGTATTGAGGAAAAGGAAATGAGGGTAATCGTGTATTGGGGGAAAGGAAGTAATCAGACTTTTCTAGGATTAGTGAACACTGACTCTAAACTGACATGATTCCAGAAAACCCAAAGCATCATTGTGGTCCACCAAACAAAACAGGAGCTTATAAAAGTCAAGAGATCACTGGAGCTTTACCTCAGATATATATTACAATAGGCCCAGTAAGCATCCAAACCATCTTGAGTTATTTTCTCCATTCTAGAAAGTATAATTGGAATAGACATGCTTAGTAGATTGAAGAATCCATAAATTGGTTCCCTGACCTATGGAATGAAGGCTATGTTGGAATGGCCAAGGGTTATGGTTGGAATAACTATTAGAACTGCCTTTACCTAGAGCAATAGTAAATCAAAAACAATACCACATCTTTGGAAAGATGGCAGAAATTATTACCACCATCAAGGACTTGAAAGATCCAGAGATAATGATTCCTGTCACATCCCCATTTAATTTATTTGGCCTACGGAGAAGAAAGATGGATCTTGAAGAATGACAGTGGATTACTGTAATTTAATCAAGTGATGACTGAGGTTCCAAATTTAGTGTTGTTTGCTCAAACCAACACACTCGCTGGTACCTGTTATGCAGTTGTGGATCCAGCAAATGCCTTTTTTATCCAGCCCTGTCCACAAAGCCCACCAGAAGCAATTTGCTTTCAGCAGGCAAGGGCAGCAATGTACCTTCACGACCATATGACCAGGGTATATCAACTTTACAGCTGTTACAGTTTAGATTAAAAATTTCCCCAAAAGGCTCATATGTTCAGAGATGGGGCTTTTGGAAAGTGATTAGATCATATGACACTAACTTCATTAACAGATTGATCCTTTGATAGATTCATAGCTGGTGGGGTCTGACAGCAGAAAATAGGTCACTGGGGCATAACCTGGAAAGATATATTCTTGTCCCCAGCCCCTCTGACCTTGCACCTCACTATTTCTTTGTTTATGGACAAAAATAAAACAAAATTTCATTGCAAAATAATAGAAGAATAACAGTAGTTAATACACTCTATGTTGCTATCAAGTTATTCAGAGTACAAGATATGGGCATGAAAGTCATTCTCCAAATGATAGCACAAACCCTTCTCCTCAATGAACTAAGAGAAACTAGTAGTATAATTATTTTGCATTTTGTTTTTTTGCGTTTCTGTTGTTGCTCCTCTTTTCCCTTCCTTCCTTTCCCCCTTCTCCCAACCTAGTTTCTCTTTCCTTTTGAACAATTTCTTACCGTTTCACAATATCTGTTGTACATTTTGGCCCTTATTTGCTTTTTGTGTTTCTCACACCAGGGAGACAATATGATATTTACACATATCAATCTGATTTATTTCTCTTAAAGATATGGCCTCACATTGCATCCATTTACCTATAAATGTCTCAAGTTTACCCTTATTTGTGGCTTACTAGTGCTCCATTGTATAAAAGACCACATCTTTTGTATCCATCCATTCCTTAGTTGATGGACATTTGGGTTCAAGATCTAGCTATTACAAATTGTGCTGCTATAGGTGGGAAGGAGCTTCCCGCCAGGCGGCGTGGCAGAGAGAACCAGAACTTCTGCCTGTGCTCCCCAGTCCCAACCCCGGGAAGGAGCTTCCTGCAGGCAAGCACTGCGGCAGAGAGAAAAGGCAGATCCACTGCTGCCCACCAGCCACCGACAATAGGAGGCTTGCTTCCTGGCAGCCAGCAGGAGCAGGGACACACAGCCAGGTAGGCCCTGCACACCTGCAGGCCATCATTGGAGGCCCCTGCTTCCTTCGGGCAACCATCACCTACTGGGAGACTCAAGCAAACACATCCCTGTGTGCCTGCCACCATCATGGGAGTCCCAATGTAGACACACAGGCTGAGAGAAGCAGCCCCTCCACCACACACCCCTGGCCATTGGGAAAGCCCCAGTGTGGCTGCACAGGTCTAGAGAAGCCCACCTCACACCCTGCTACCTCCCTGTAAACTTGGGGTCAGAGGAACCCAGGTGCCTGTCCCATTCCCCTACACCTCAGAGGGGTAACCTTTGTGGGAAGTGCCTGGGACCCTACAACCAGTTTGTTGGGAGGAACCCAGGAGAATGACAACAGGAAGGAGTAAAAGTCAATCTCAGACCTCCAGCCCACAGAGAGCAAATCTGGGAGATATAGTCATGGAAGAAAATGGAAGTCACACACCTGAAATCTCCGAGAGGATGACAATAGAAATAAAGAAACAACTACATGAGACTGTAAAAGTAATCAGATCAGAAATGATATCTCAGGTCAAAGAAGAAATAAAAAACATGATAGAATTCCTAAACATACCTAAAGAAGGCTCACATAAAAAAGAAAAGCATAAGAAAATGATGGAAACCTTGAATGAACAATATAGAAAGGAATTACAATGCATGAAACAGATCCAAAAAGATAGACAGGAAATTAAGAAGTTGATTGGAATCTGGCAAAACCACTTGAAACAGAGTGAACATAGATTTTCAGACCTTGACAGGATTGTAGCTAGCGATCAAGAAAGGAAAGATTTTTTTAAAAATAGCAAGGAACCAGGAAATAACAATTCAACAGCTGCAAGACGAGGCAAAGAGAAATAATTTAAGAGTGATAGGCATCGGTGAAGAAGCAGGGGTCAATACAAATGAAATAAAAACGCTATTTACAGAAATAATAGAGGAAAACTTCCCAAACATGGGAAAAGGATCTGGTATACAGATAACTGAGGTATATAGAATTCCAACTAGCTATAATCAAACTAAGTCTACACCCAGACATATTATAATCAAGATCCCAGAAATTCAGCACAAGAACAGGATATTAAAGCTGTTAGAGAAAAGAAAACAGATCACCTATAAAGGAAAACCCATCAGAATCATGGCAGACTTGTCAACACAAACCATCAAGTCAAGAAGATTTTGGGGTGAAGTGTTTCAAATCCTGAAAGAAAACAACTTCCAACCCAGATTGATGTACCCTGCAAAACTATCTTTCAAAATTGATGGAAAAATAAGATAGTTCCATGATAAAGAACAACTGAAGGAATTCATGACCACTGAACCAACCCTACAGAGAGTGCTGAAGGATACTCTAGAGAGAGGTAAAGATGACCATGGTTCCAGGAACAGCAGCAGAGGAGGATCACCAAACAAGATAGGCAATTGAATGAAGAGGAAAAGCAGAGGGCCAACAACAGGGGGATAGCATGGCAGAGACAAACCAATATATGCTCGTTGTAACCAGTAATGTAGATGGCCTCAATTCAGCAATAAAAAGAAGAACAGGGAGAGTGGATCAAGAAACAGGATCCATTAATATAAGAATCACATTTAATGCTAAAGGAAATTCATAGACTGAAAATCAAAAGGGAGAAAACAATTGATCCAAGTGACAGAAGACCAGAAAAAAGCATGGGTAATTAGCCCAACAACCACAGAATGGATAAAAAAGATATGGCATTTTCATACAATGGAAAGCTACCCAGCTACAAAGTAGGATAATCTTGATGTTCTTTGGCTGCAACTGGAGATCATGTTCATGGGTGGCTGCAAGCAGTTTGAACTCATATGGGTGAACACTAGTATAAAAAACAGGAGTTAGTAGGATCCAAAAACACAATAGATATTATAAAAGTGATAGGGGAGGAAACACCTAGGAGAAGAAGGTAGTAACCACCATTAATTTCTTATTGTCTTGTCTTGAACTCTTGTAAGGTTTGCACGATTTTGTTAGGTTTGGTTCTGTTCTGTCTTGGTTTGTTAGATTTTATGGTGTTAGATGGTATGGGCAGCTACTTTGAACATGATGGGATGTAGTATGGTAATCATGGCTGGTTTCCTATTATCTAATTTTGTAGTCCTATGATGCTTTCATTCTTGTGTTTAATCAGTTTTACTCTGTTCTGTTTTGTTTTATTTTATTATGTGTGATGGTGTGAACAGCTATTTTGAAGAAAGAAACATAGTAACCATTGCACATTTCCTGTTATCTGGTTTTGAAGTCCTGTAATACTTCCATTCTTTTGTTTTGATTGGTTTTAATCTGTCTTCTTATTATTCGATTTCACTGTGTATGAGGGTGTGGACAGCTATTTTGAAGAGAACAAGAGACACTATGGAAGCCATTGTTGATTTCCTATTGCCTTGTTTTGAAGACCCATAATGCTTTCATTCTATTGTTTTCATTGGTTTTATACTATTTTGTTTTGTTGGATGGTATTGTGTGGGAAGATACAGACAACTATTACAAAGAAGACAAGAGACCTTATGGTAGCCACTGTTGATTTCCTGTTGTTTTGTTGTGAGGTCAAGTGTTACTTGCATCATTCTGTTCTGATTTGCTTTGTTCTGTTTTGTATTGTTTTATTCCCTTTAAAATAAAAAAAAATTGTGCTGCTATCAACATACATTGGTATGATGTTTTTAATTCTTTCAGAAAGATACCCAGAGAGGAATAAGGAGGTCAAGTGGGACCTCAAATCCTAGTTTTTCAAGGAATCTCCATACTGATTTCCACAGTGTTTGCACCAGTGCACTCTCACCAATAGTGGTGAACTCAGCTTCATTTCTGGATGCTATGAAATAGGCAGCTTCATTCCACCATGACGTTGCTGCCTTGGAGGTAGCCAACCATTCACTATCATGAACCACAGGAAACCTTTAATCTTTCAAGTTGTATATATCAGGTATACTGTCCCAGCGACAGAAAAGATAACTAATAGATCAGTGCTATGCCATGATTTAGTTCTCAGAGATCCTGATCACCCTCCTATGCCACAAAATACCACACTGGTCCATTACACTGATATTATGCTGATAGGACCCGGAAAACTAGAAGCAGTGACTACTCTAGACTTGATGGTAAGACATTTGTGTATTAGAGGGTGGGAAATAAACTCAACTAAAATGCAGCTTCTAAGCTTCTGCCTCAATGAAATTTCCAGGAGTTCAGAAGTCCAGTGTTGTGGGGCATGTCAAGATCTTCTTTCTAAAATAAAAGACAAATTGGTGCATCTAGCCCCTTCTGCAACCAAGAAAGCAGCACAATGCTTAGTGGGCCTCTTCACATTTTGGAAACAATGTATCTCTCTTTTTTTTTTCTTTTTTGGTACCAGAGATCAAATTCACGATCTCACATTTGCCAGGCAGGTGCTTGTGCCACTGAGCTAAACCCCCAGCCCTGTATCTCTCATTTGATTGTATTCCTCTGGCCCACTCCTCAGAGACCAGAAAACCTAGGGTTTTTTTTTTAACCACACTACAAGTGGATACTAATAAAGAAAATATAAAAAGCAATCTCCTTACTCCTATGAAAAAATAAAATTTTCAGAACAAAAAATAACAGAATAACAATGCTTCACACATTGTGTATCATAATTTTAAAAGAAGTCACCCAGAGTACAAGACATGGACAAAAAAATAGTCTTTCTTACATGGAAGAAATGAACACAATAGCACAAAACTTTCTTTTCAATGAATTAATAGAAACTACTAGTGCAAATGAAACAAATTAGCACATATATTAAAATATTTTTGAAACAATGGAATAGGTAAATATTTGAACTTCTTCCTACTTCCTATTTATCTATCTCTTCTCTTTTCTCTCTGGAGAGAGAAAGAGAGAGAAATATATATATATATATATTCTCATGTAAGAGAAACAAGCTTGTGCTTCTGACTTATTTCACTTAAGATTATGTTCTTATGTTGCATCTATTTGCCTACAGATGCCTCGAGTTTGTCTGGTTTTGCATGGGACTCTGAACAAAAGCAGGATCTGGGGTAGGTTCAGGCTACTGTGCAAGCTTCTCTGCTATTTGGACCATGTGATCCAGGCAATCCAATGGGACTTGAAGTGACAGTGGCAGATAAGAAAACTGGAGCTTTTGTCAGGCCCCCACAGGTGACTCGACGTTCAAGCCTTTAGAAGTTGGGAGCGAAGCTCTGCCATCATCAGCATATATCTACTTTCCTTTTGAGAGACAGGTCTTGGTCTGCTAATGAGCCTTAGCAGAAAGTGAATACTTGACCAGTGGCCACCAAGTCACCATGTGTCCTAAATTACCTGCTATGAACTGTGTAAAGTGGAGCACGCATGGCAAAGCTCTGTCACCAGAGGCAAGTGATCAATCTTGAGCAGGCCCTGAAGGCACAAGTCAGTTATCTGAAAAGTGGCCCCAATGCTCATGGTCTCCACTGCACACTACCTGTCTTTCCCAGCTGCACCTGTATCTTCGTGAGAGTTCCCTGTGATCAGTTGACAAAGGAAGAAAAGAGATGACTGTGTAAAATGTGTGGAAAACACCCAACACCCAACTGTAGCCCAACAGTCCCTCTCTGGGACATTCCTGAAGGACATTGGTGAAGGAAAACGCAGCCAGTAGACAGAACTTTCACAGTGCATACAGTGATTCATTTCACTTGGAAAGGTAAACAACCAAATATATATTTACATACCCGTTCATGGATGGTTAGGAACTTGAAAGGAACACAATTGGAAAACTCATAGAAAAGATGGAAAGGGGAGCATAGACCTCTCTAAATGAGTACAAAACATGAAGATATTTGCATCCCATGTGAATGCACATCAAAGATTGACCTTAGCAGAGAAAAACAAAATTCAATAATCAAGTGGATAGTATGACTATTCTGAAATACAAATTAGCCTTTTTCCTGGATCACCCCTGCATTACCTGAAGGGCTCAAAGTGGCCATTGTGACGAGAAAGAAGGTTCTGCATAGACACAGCAACACAGACTTCCACTCACCAATGCTGATCTGCCTATGGCCACCACAGAGTGCTCAATCCACCAGAAGCAAAGACCACAACACAATGAATGGTATTGTATATAGCCCTCTATACAGTACAATCCCAGGAGTGATCAACCAGCTACCTGGCATTAGGTCTATTACAGTGATGGCGAAACATTTAGAGACCAAGTAACCAAATTGAGACCCAAAACCCACTTATTTATTGCAAAGTGCCAACACTGCAATTAAACCTGAATACTGACCAGCCATGTGAAAGCTCAGAAAAGTGTAGCTAATGAGTTGTGGCACCTGCTGACATCACCTGCTGCTGCTACTCCTTTCCAAGCATGCACATGGCCCCTACCTGCACTGTTATCTGATGCTCAGCTGCTGGGGCAACTTACTTGCATGCCAACAGCGAGGGCTCTGAATGTCCACTGCTGGACACATGCCCTAGTTTTGCCACCACTAGCCTATTGCATTAGATTGCTTCCATTCTGGAAGGGGTGATGTTTTGTCCTCACTGGAAAGAAACATCCTGGATATAGATCACCTCCTCTGTGTGCAATGCTGCTGCCAAAACTACCATCAATAGATTTGCTGAATGCTTTATCTACTGTCATGGTATTCTACAGAGCATTGCTTCAGGTCAAGGAATTCACAACAAAAGAAATCTATCAGTGGGCATGAGCTCATAAAATTCATTGGTCTTGCCATGCTTCCCGCTGTCCTAAAGCAGTTGGTTTGATGGAGCAATGGAAAGGGTTTTTGAAGACTCAGTTGCAGCGCAAGATTGGGGTAGTACCATGAGGCATAGGCAAGGTGCTCCAGAAGGCTGTACATATTCTGATCAGTGTCCAATATATGTTGCTATTACTCTGATAACCATGATGTGTAAATCAGCTTTCCATCACTGTGACAGAATACCTGAGATAATCAACTTATTAGAAGCAAGGATTGCTTTTGGATCCTGGTATCAGAGGTTTCAGTCCACAGTCACTTGGCCCTGTTGCTTTGGGTCTATGGTGAAGTGATACCTTAGAGCAGAAGCACATGACAGAAGAAAACTGCTATCTCATGGCTGCCAGCAAGCAAAGATAGAAAGGAAGAGAAGGGGCTGGGTCCCAGTATCCCCTTTGAGGACATGCCCCCAATGACCTGAACTCCAACTAATTTCCTTACATCAGGTTCCAGCTCCTAAAGATTCCACCATCTTCCAGTGGTGACACAGGGGCCAACCTCTAACACATGACACTTTGGGGGACACTTTATATCCAAACCATAGTACTTGGTCCAGGAATCAAAGGGTAAAAATTGGAGTGGCACTATTCACGATTAGCCTTAGTGACATACTAGCAAAATTTTTGCTTCCTATTCCTACAATTCTATGCTTTATTGGCCTAGAGGCCTTTGTTCCAGAGGAAAAGAAAGCTTCCATCAAGAGACACATCAGTGATTTCAAAGAACAGGAAGTTAAAACTTGTATTCAACCACTTTGCATTCTTCATGCCTTCAGTCAACAAGCAAAGAAGAGAGTCGTGATGTTGTTCAGGGTGAATGACTCAAACTACCTAAGGTGAAATTGCCCTGTTATTTGACAATGGGAGAACATGTTTTGAATACAGAAAATCCTTCAGAGTGTTTCTTAGTATTACTGTACCCTGTGAAAACGTCCATTGGAAAACAACCCAAGCCAGGTAAGACTACTCATGGCTCAAATCTCGGACCCTTTGGGATAAAGATTTGGATTACCTTGTTAGATAAAGTAATATAACTAACAGATGCCTGCTGGAGGCAAAAGGAATACAGAATGGATAGCAGAAAGCAATTATAAGTATCAGCCACAACCACATGAGTAGTTATGGAAATGAGAACTGTATCATGAATATTATCCCCTTACGTTGTCATGAATGCATTTGTGTGCATACATACGTATATCAAGTACATCTTTTTTTTTCTTTTCTCTTGTTTCCTTAACATGTAACATAAGATGTATTGGCTTTTTATCTGTATTTATTTAAACATTATTAGTTTTGCATAATAGTATTTAGTTATAGTGCACCAAGATAAACATCAAAGAACTTTGTCTCTTCTGCTCTGTCAGTTGTATGCAGGACAGTTGTATCATGCTAGGTGGGATTATGACCTTGTTATTAAATATGGTTTAGAGATTAGATGTGGTTTAAGGAGATGCATATAGGCGCCACAATGACAAAAGATGAACCATTTGAAGTTTAATTTTACATGTCAACTTGGTGTGAACTGGAGCTGTCTCAAGTAAATCAGAGTGTATGGTCACCTGGTGGCCTTTGGGACCCCTTTAAGAATCTGGTGAAAACTATGAGTGCACACATTTATTACAGACAATCTCAAGGAATTCATAGACCCACAGTTCCTTGGGTTACATATATCAGCCTCAAAGTGCAATTAAAAGAATAATATACAAACTACAGTATGATCAAAGTGTACCTGAAACTTGACACCAATGTAATAATGGGAGGAGTTGAAACCCAGCAGTCTTCTGGGACTCTAGACATTCATAAACAAGGTTACTACCAATTTGTCTGCCAGGGCAACTATCATTTCGTCTTCGAGATAAATTTATGCTAAATTTGACTTCACACAAAGAATCTGGCTATAGAAGAGGTGAGAACAGGTCATGGAGAATCCTGAAGATTTGACACAGAGTGGTCAAAGCCTCCCCTATTTCTCTCTGCTGATGCCCTGCCTTAGCACTCCTGCTAGAGGGTCAGGCATGAAGAAAGTCCTCGCAGAAGAGGAATCATCCAGGAAATAGCCTGGACTTACTCAGCACACACAGCACAAAAAGAATGCCCCCCTAGCCTAAGACCAAGAGCGTTGGTCTTTAGACTTCCCCCTCAAAAGGTTAGTTGGCATCCAGACCTCACTTCCAGACAAAGCAGGAAACCTGTAGCCACTCTCAAGAGCCATCGATTGCTCTGGAAACCTGCAGTTCCAGGATGATGAGTTCAATTCCTGTAGGTTGATGGGGGCTGTGAGTCTTTATCATTAGCTCCTTACCGTGTTCCTACACCTACTGTTCACCTTCTCACTTGGAAGAGCACAGCTGCCCAGATGTGTGTTTCCTATTAACTCTACTGGCTCTAATATGGGATAAAGAAGACATTTTCATGCCAAATTAAAAACGACTTGGAAATGTGCATTGTGTCAGGAGAACTGGCCTTTTGAAAGGGGTATAAAAATGAGGGAAGCTGATTTCATCAACCACCTGCAGGCAGGCCATCAAAGCCTCCTGCCCCAGTGAGGCAGGCAGGCCGCCTCTGCTCTTTCCCCTTTACAGACTGTGCTAGCATCTCCATTATTTACCCCCAGGGTGGAATAAAGGCACAGTGCAAAGGCTAAGATCTTTAAACTGCCTTGAGTGCCCATTAAGCGCATTAATAACATCCACTGTAGTGAGACTCACCAAAATAATTTCCGTCTTCAAGCAAGGTGTGAAAAAGAAAAAAGAAAAAAAAAAGGAAGTTAGCTGAGTTCATCAACCTAGGAGACATCCTGAAATTTGAAAAGTTTACGTAGTGATGAGGAAAGGAGAGTGTTAGTCTGGGAGACTTCGGAGCACCCCTTTGCCATTATTTGGCTAATATTTCCCTTCCCCCATCCCCAAGTCATTTGCTGGAGTGGACTGAGCTAATGTGACATTGAAAGTATTTCATCAGAGATGCAGATGTTGCCGGTTGACCTGGAAGGGCAGTGTCCTTGCACTGTAAGAAGTCATATAAGGATCAATTATTAAAGAAAAGGAGTGAATTGAAAAATGGGTTTATGGGAATGGTCAATGCCCACTCTGATGTGTGTACATGTTGGACAGTTGGGGTACAGTGTCCTAGCAAGGAGGTTGTTGGAAATAATAAAGGGGAACCACTTCCTGAAGGCTTGGGTTCCAGGCAGTTCACATGTCCAATCTTACCGCCTCGTTACAGCTCTTTAAAACGGACACTACTCTACGAATTCATTTCACAGATGAGAAAACTGAAGGTTGGACAGGTCACGTGACTTATCCTGGGATCCATAACTTTATGGACAAGTTGGAGTGGAAAACTGAGACCTTCTGGGCTCTGAAAGATGTGCTTTTAATCTCTCCTCCAGCCCTCCAGAGCTGCTTGAGCTGGTGTGGGAAAGTGTGTGTATGGAAAAGAGGGAGGGAGGTTGGAAAAAGATGTTTATTTACTGGTTTGGAACACAAGACATTTTAGAAAAGCCTGATCCACAGGCCCAGGGCATGGGGCCTCGGGCCTCCAAGCTGTGTGGGGTCAGAGGAGGGCCTATCTGGCTGCCTCCTTCTCCCCTCCTCTTGCAGCCCAAAGCCACAGGACCCAGTCTACCAGTCTCCTCTCTGGCCCTCCTCATTAGCTGGGATTGGGACCAATTTGTGGATGCTTTTGGTGCCCTTAAGCAGTGTTTGAGTCATCCTCCCCGATGCTAAAGAAAAAAGAAAGGAGGAGACAGCCATCCCCCAGGAGACTGGAGACGCCAGGAGAGAGGAGAGTGATGGATGGAGGTCAGAAGGGAGAGGCCAGTGCTCGGAGGTCAGCCCCAGTCTGGCTTTCTTTAACCTCACTCTTCCCTAGGGACCTGCTCCCCCATGAGATCACCTCTCACCACAGACTTCAAAAAGAAGGCTCACTCGGGATCAGCCCACACTCCTTCAAGAACTATTAACTTAAGGAACCCACACCCTTCCAGCCCCTTAGCCTTCCTCAAGCTCCAAAGAAAGGATTTGGGTGGAACTCAGCAAGATGAAGGCCAGTAAGGAGGATGAGTCTTCTTGTTCCAACTCAGGTGATATGTTTCACTTGCTTCAGAGCTTGACAAATGTCCATGCACCTCTAAAACAAGACCAGAGGCTGAGTCAGGAAAGTAAGGTTGAATTGGCCTTAAGCATTCAGACTGGTGCAAGAATGTTTCTCCACCATTCTGAATGGTGCAATATTGGGGAAGGGACTCTACCTTTCTGAGACACAATTCTATGACATCTTTTAAAAACAGAATTAAA
>RJWT010029926.1:0-14787 GCA_004365215.1 Cuniculus paca | reverse complement strand
AAAACCACTTTTTTTTTTTTTGGCATGTTTAGTACTGATTCCAGTTTTGTCTTGGGGACATTGAAAAAAATCACAAGTATTAGTCCATCGAATCCAGTCAAGTTGAGGGGATCAGTCCTTAGGGCCGTGTATGAGTGTGCTAGAGTAGAGGTGTGTGTGAGTGCATATGTGAGGCAGCATGTGTGAGAGACAAAGAGTGTGTTTGTGTGTGTATATTGACCCTAAAAATCACTGTATTTGTTTCCTGTTTCTGCTATAACAAAATTACCCCAGGCTTGGTGGCTTGGAACAACACACATTTATCAGGTTGCATTCAGAATTGAGGGTTGGTAGGTTAAAATCAAGATGAGAGCACGGCTCGTTCCTTTTGGAGGCTCTAGTGGAGAATCTGTTCCTTGCCTCTCTTTGCTGCTAGAGGCTACCAACATTCATTGGCTTCTGGTCCCACCCATCATCTTCAGAGCTAGTGTTATGACTTGAATGTGATTTGTCCCCTCTGAAAGTCATGTTAAAATTTGATCACTATTTTGGCATGTTTGGAAGTGGAGCAGAGGTGGAGCTCTCATGATCGGTTAATGTCTTCCTTGTGAAACTGGATTAGCTTTTGAAGTTCAGTCCACTTCCTCTCTTCTCAACCTGTCTACCTGCTCTTCTGCTTTTCCATCATGCTAGGAATCAGCTTGAATCCCCCTCCAAAAGCAAAAAGATGTGTCACCATGCTCTTGGGCTTCCCAGCCTCCAGAACCATGAGCCAAAATAAACTCTGTACATCACCCACTCTTGTGTATTCCATTTCACCAACAGAAAATGAACAAGGCAGATGCTAGCAGCAGCAGGCAGAGTCCTCCTCACACTGAATGCTCTGACCTATCTTCTGCTTTCCTCTTCCACTTTTAAGGAACCTGGTGATCACACTGAGTCTCCTTGGACAATGCAGTAAACTCTGAAGTGCAACTGATTGGCAACTCTAATTCCATCTTCAGCCTCAATTTCCCTTTGCCATGCAACCTAGTATATTAACAGGTTCTAGTGATTTGGAGGGGGCTGGTATTCTGTCCCCCAGCTACAACCTTAGTCACTAGATAGGCTTTCCTGGAGGAAGGGCTGCTTCTTTCCCCAGATGTGATCTTGCTTAGAAAGGCAGCACTGAGAGACTGGAAAGCAGGTGTGTTCCAAGTGACTCAGATTCAGAAAGCCTTTCACACTCACGGAGATGCACTTGGTTAGATGTTATCCTAAAGTGGTATTTGTCTTTTTCCCAAATAGCAGTGATGGAAAGGACTTTGGTGATGTCCTGTCTAACCCATTCTGTTTTTAATTCATAAGGAAACTGAGAGCCAGGTTGAAGAGATGACTTCCTCAAGGTCTCCCAGCTGTCTGGGGGTAGAGCTAGGTCACCCCCAACATACCCAGAACTCCAGCCACTGCTTTTGCTGCCATGATGCTCATCACTTCTACAAGATTATTTCCCTGTCTTTGCCAACCAAAAGAGATGTGATTTTTTTTGACCTTCAGAAGGCATTTAATTCCCTTGACTACCAGAGTGTATCTGTCTGTGTGTGCATGTGTCTGAAAAGCAATTACAATAATTGGCTAAGATGCTTACATGGTTTTGCAGCCTTTGTTGCCTGAGGCACATAATGAGCCGAGGAGGTGAAACTCTCCATAAATGTGCCTGGCATTCACTGCAGAGTGCTGGGGTACCAAGAAGATGCTGATAAATTGGAAGAGGTCCAGAGGAGATCAGCTAAGATGATGCAAAGAGGAAAGATTGAAGCCACTAAGCAAGGAATGCTTCACTAAGCAGTTAGTCAGCTGGAAGGAAGTAGGCCCCAGGACTTCTATGAATGTTTTCAAACTACGATAAAGAGGGGACATAATTACTCTCCCATTCTGGAAGGTCTAGGAAAATGCGTTGAATGTAGATACAAAGAAAGAAAACTACCTCATGCCAACATTAAAGGCATCAAACCACTTTACCTAACTCTCTGGTGCCCTCAGCTGGTAGACATTCTGTTTTTCACGGTGGCTGAGTAGGATGACCAACTGACCTGCACCAGAGGACGTTCCTGCGATCTAGGACTGTCAGCACTAAAACCAAGACAGTTCGCAGCAAACAAGGACGGTTGGTTACCTGCTGACTGCACACCGATCATCTCATTGCATGTTAGGATCATAAACTAGACCTCAGATGTCTGTCTTTGGAGACACTAGGATATATATGAATGGGTTATCAGAAGTCCTGTTTGAAGGAGGATTCCCAATGTCCTTGGAAAATGATAAAGAGATCCCTGGGACTCATGGATGAATTTCAAAATTCTTTATTCTGCAATTCTGCTCATATGGAGAAGGCAAAGCCCGCTTACCTTGGCAGCAATTCAAAGGGAGAGAGAAGACTCATGGCTTGAGGTGGTTCAGCTGGCTAATTTGGGGGCTCCTGGTAGGTGCAGAACCAGTACATTTGATGCAGTAGGAGACTGTGTCCTTCACACCCCCTCTTACCTCATCAGGAAGGGTGAGGCTGCCTCCTGGGGCCCACGGAAGCTGGCTAGCATCAGGGCTGAGGGCTCTGCAGGAGCCGTGGGAGGGCTGTTTGGATACTGGCGCTGGCTTTCAGGAGGAAAAATGGTGGCCGTTAAACCAGGCTGTCAGAAAATAGAAAAAACAGTGAAAACATGGAGAGCAAATGAGAAAGATAGTGAGGCTTCTCTAGAAAGGGATGAGCCTTGAGAGAAAGTTAGAAGCACAGTAGTAGAACTTCATGGAACTTCCTCCAAGTTAAATGGGTCCTATGTTTTCATCAGAGCTGTTGAAGTCTGAAAGTTTTGTTGTTTAAAGAGAGAGAGCTGGAGCTGGTGGTGTACGCCTGCAATCCTAGCGTGCTGAGGGACTAAGACGGGAGGCTTGCAGGTTTGAGCTCAGGACACCTTAGTGACTTAGTGAGAACCTGTCCCCAAATAACACATAAAAAAAAGGGTTGAGGGTGTAGCTCAGTGGTCCTGAATTTAATCCTCAGTACCACAAACAAAAAGACAAAAACAAAAATGAATCCACCAATGGCACACAAAACCAAAACCAAAACCTGACCAAACAAAAGCAAAATATCCAGGGAGAATGGGGCCCATTGCCTGGGGTTGCAGGATCCATTAGAAAGACCAGGCAAAGGTATGCTTCAGAGATAGGAATTACGGTCAAAACAGCCTGCTGAAATGTGAAAACAGAAGAGAAAGAGACTTAGTTCAAGGCAGCCTTGTCATAGACATCAGCCCCGAGGTGTGCGATAGGTTAGAGCGCAGACATTTAATGGTTAACTCCACACGTGCTAAGTCAAGCAGCACTCCCTGTTACTATGTAAGCCTTGATGTAACTGTCCTGAATCGTGACGCGCACGGACAGAATTTTTGCCATCGTGGCAGTACTGGCTGCTTGTTCAAAGTCCAGGCAGATGCGTCTGATTGCAGGAATCTGAGTCCAAGGAGTCTGGGGAAGAAAAGGTTTGCCATTTCAGCACCTATCAGGAGTGCTGCCCTTGTATCAGAGATTCATAATGTAGGTCGCAGGAGTAGTAGAGGCTGGCGATCACAAAGAATGACCACTATCTATTCAAGTGTCCCTTTGGTGGCCCAGGGTCAACATACACAAGTGTTCTTATTACCGTACTCATGCTTCTCACCCATGACAAACATCACTCATTCCACTGAAAACATACTCTCCTCTCTTCATGTCACATCTGTCCCATGTCCACCTCGGAGTCCAGGGTCGTTGGATCGTGGCTCTTCCTCATCTGTTCCAACCTGACTCTATCTCGAGGTTCTGTAACCTGTGGATACATTTATATAGGTAACCACCACATATCCACTTATGAAATAGTGAGATAGTGGGAGAAGAAAGGAGAAAAGAAGAGTTAAAATATCAGCATATATATTTTAGGGAGACAAAAAATAATAGTGCTCATTTTCCTACCTGGTTGAGAGGGTGCAGTTGGTGGACACAGCCACCCTGTGTCACTGCTGTGTTTCCTCAGAGTCACCAGCACCTCGCTGTGTCAAGGCTCAGCATCTGATGGGGTGACACGGATCTTTCCAAGAGTTCCGCGATCTTGGTGGCTGTACCTGAAGAAGGTCATTCTGTCTCTTGATGGACTTTTACCACTGAAAATGGTGATGTTAGAAGCCAGCAGAGAGTCCTGCAGGTTTCACCCACCTCCATGTTGGCCTCGGTTTGCAGCACCCTCTCTAGTTCCCCATGTTATTCCAAGGGAATCCAAACCAACTTTGTATCTTCCTTTTGGGGAGGTCTGCCCAGCTGTTTCTGGGGGCAATGTCTAAAGTAGGATCACTGAATTACACATGCAGCAAGCTGCCCTTTGACTTGTTTCGCTTCTGTAACGCGTGTTCTTTGCATAGGAGCAGTACGCGTGGAAGTCTGTGATGTTAGCCAAAGAAGGTAGGTGCCGAAAGCAAGTTCAAATCCGCAAGGGTCTGCGGCAATGAGGACGAAGGCTGACACATGATAGAGGGTTTGAATGCGCTTAATTTGCCACCAGGGGGCAGGCTGGTCCTTCCAAGATAGATAAGCCATAGCCCATGCTGCTTTCAAATTGAGCCTCAGTCCTGGAGGCAGCTGGATTAGCCCTGCTGAAAGAAATCAGCGTCATTCATCCTACCAATAGGTTCCACTCTGACCTCCACGGCCACTTTGTGCATGAACCCACCCAGCAGCCACCGGGTGTCTGGGAAGGAGGCTGACTTATCCGCTGGCTTCTCTGTCCCCTTTCCCACCACACAGTGAGGGCCCTTTTGGGGAGTCTACACTTGAAGTGCTTTTCTATGTGCCCATCCATAGATCTCCTTTTCTAAAAAATTATTTTTATTAGTACATGTTTGCAGTACATAATGATTGCATTTGTTGTGGGGGGTTGGTACATGTACATTACACATCTTAGTTCTGTTTTTCATCCCCTACATCTCTCCCTGCTCCTTCAACTCTTGGTCCCCTTCCCATTTACCAAAGTTCTATCTCCGTTTTTTTCTTTCCCTCTCCCTCTCCTCCTTTCTGCCATCTCTTGCTCCCCTTCTCATGTGAAAACGATCTCTCCACTTTGTAGCATTGATCTTTTATTTTGCTCTTTATTTACAGTTTGGGTTTCTCATATAAGAGGAACCATGCAATATTTAAGCTTATGTATCTGTTTTATTTCACTTAATATTATGGTCTCAAGGTGCATTCAGTTACCTACAAATAATTCAGGCTTATTCTTTACCGCAGAGCAGTCTTCCATTCTGTATAAATACCACATTTTCTTTATCCATTCATCTGTTGCTGGACATATAGGCTGCTTCCAACATTTACCTGTTTTGAGTTGTGCTGCTATAAACATGGATATGCGTGCATCATTGTAAGATGACGTCTTTAACATGGGATGATGCCTAGAAGGAGAATATACCTAGAAGAGGACTAGCTGGATCCAGTGGAATGTCTAGTTTAGTTTTTTGAGGAATTGCCATACTGATCTCCCTAGTGGCTGTACCAGTTTACACTCCCACACACAACGTAGTAGTGTTCTCTTTTCCTGGCAGCCTCTCCAGCATTTGTTATTATTTGATTTCTTGATGATGGCCATTCTTTCTGGGGTAAGGTGAAATCTTAATGTTGTTTTAATTTGCCTTTCTGTAATGGCAGACGATGTTGAACATGTTAAAATGTATTTATTGGTCATTTGTCCTTTTTCTGAGAAGCATTTATTCATTTCTCTTGCCCATTTTTGATTGGGTCTTTTATTTTGGAGGGTCTATTTTTCTGAGTTCTTTATATATTCTAGACATTAGTTGTCTGAGGAATAGCTGGCAATTTTTTCTCATTCTGTAGGCTGTCTTTTCACTGTTGACTGTTTCTTTTGTTGTGCAGAAGCTTCTCATATCTCCTTCCCTATTATTAATTTTCCAATCTTGTTCCTTCCAACTTCACTTTGGAAGCTATTTGACCATTAGCTGTATTTTGCAGTCCCAAAAACTGATAATGCTTTACTTCAAGCCACCTCACCATCCAACAAACTAGACAACAAAATGTCCAACTCAAGGTTGTAATCTCTGGAATGAGTTCCCTTACCCATTTCCTTGAGGCCCATTGAAGAATGGGTTAATAGTCTACTTCTTGTTGATGCAAGCACATTGAAAAGATCTATCTGAAGCCAGACTTGGCTTTTTCCCTTCTGGGTCAACTAGTCATAGGGAACTCCCCCATGAGGCTGTGGGTGGAAGTGATGAGCTCTCTGTTCATGAAACAACTGGTGTTCTCAACCTGTTCAAGTGCTCATCTAATGATATCTCTGCCACTTGGTGATGGAGAGCATATGCTTGATCATATCCTTGCTCATATGGTTTGTTACGGCAGAGAAACTGGTCACTTCATCAAGACTTGACCCCATTGTCACTGGCATTATTGCACCTCCTGAGCTGGAATCTGTCTTCTGAAATTGTTTCCACTGCCAGAAAGGACACACTGTCACCCAGGCTTGTATGCCTCACTTGCTTGGAGCAAATGCAATATGGTAATTAAAAATCCATGGGACCAAGTGTTGCGTACCTGTGCCTAACTGTAAGGATAGCAGGAAAACATATATCTGGTTTCTTCAGCCTTTGTGGTGATTGGTGGGGGATAGGTAGATAAGTTTCATAAAAAGGAATTTCCCCTAATTATAAGAATGGGATTTAGATGCCAGGAGCCAAAATACCTCTTATACACGTCCCCTCCTTACCTTGTTGAAAAATACAGAAAAGTTAAAGAACCTAAAAATAAATGTAATCCCATAGCCCAGAGAAGAAATAAAAAAATTATTAAAACTTAGGCATATTTCTTTCCAGATGTCCTGCAATGATTACATATGTTAAAGAAATGTATATTCCATGAGGTCAGGAATGTCATCTGTTTTATTTGCCACTAGATGTACATCTATAAGTGAATGTCTAAATGAATGTTTTTAAATCTTAAACTAATAGTGTAGTCATTTCCCATTATGAATAAAAATACTTTATGCAGTCAGTTTTAATGGCTAACGTTTTCCAACGAATGTAATATTATATTTCTCATGAGCCTGGGGCTGAGGACGAGTGCTGGACAATGGAGTAGCTCTTGTGCCTCTTTACCTCTTCCTACATCCTTTCCAAATCTGTCCAAAAGTGACAGTTTCTGCTACCTGCTTCTTGCCACAGTTCTTGATTGTCCTCCAAACTAATGTGGTCTGAGGAAGCCAAGGTGAATTCCATGCAATGGATCAGGGCCCAGAACACTAATTCTTCTGGAGCAGAATAAAATCAAAAGTTGATATTTGTTTGTTTTTGATACTAGGTCCCGGTGAAGAAGCAGGCACAGACATAAATACATCAACGGTAACATGACACCTGCAGTCAAGGATCGAAGCATCATCTAAATACTTCACGTATGGTATCTCATTGAGTTTTCACAACCACTCCGTGAAGTATTATCCACCAACGTACAGAGAATGTTTCACATTGCTGGTGCAGTGCCAGGGTCTGCGGCAGAGCAGACTGACTCATTGACGTCATTCAAGGTGTGGTTTGCAGTGATTTTGTTCAAGTGAATTCTTGGTAAAGAAGGATATGAATAAATGACGTCAAGGAGTAGGTGGACTTTTCTTCTTCAGTGGGGGCAGGATGTATACCCTTTGCTGGGAACCACAGCTGCCCTAGTTATTAGAACAGATTGAAAGACTTTAAATGATTTCTTTGGAGAGAACTTCTTGGCAATACAGGAAAACAAGAAGGTGATTTGGAATAATAGGCAATTTATACACCCTGACCTTTCTTTATGGGCTGTAGAATCCAAAAGAGCCAGAACTGGAAATGGAAGAAGTACCAATTTCCCAACTCCTTCTGCTGAGTCTTGCTCTATCCTCCATTGATTCAGGATTTATTTATTTAGTTTTCTTTAAGTACTGGGAATGGAACCCAGGGCTTCAGGCATGCTAGTGAACTAGGCTTCTTAAGAGGAGACAAAACTGACTTATAACACAACTCCATCTATTTTGACTTTGCTGATTATTTCGTGCTCTTCTATTCCAGTAAAGCACACGTTAAATGATGTCCCCACGGAGGTGAATGCGCACGGCTAGTGAACTCCTGGCTGGTGCATTTTCGTGCCACTGGCTGATACCTGCTGTGTTTACCAAGAGCGGACTGTGCTAGTTCCCCAGCCTCTTTATACTATTTGTACTAATTACTGTAATTAATCAAATCAATTAAGTATTCCATGAACCACTTTACTCAACAAATGGAACATCTATAATATACAAGGCACTGGTCTTCATGCCCAGAATGAATCAATGAACAAAGAAACAAAGATCCCTTTCAAAAAATGTGACTTGCACTACGCAAAAGATATCATGTATCTCCTGGAGACTTAATGAGAGTGCCTTGGTTAAGATCCAACAAATGTGAGTTGTTCAAAAATTTTGAGACAACTGTAAAAAGATTGGAAAAAATATAGCAAGGCTCTGGAAGGATTCCACTCTCAGAATGCTTCACAAGTATTCTTAAGCTCTCCTTCTGTTTCAGAGAAGTCACAACTGAGAACTCTGTGGATATTATGTAAACAAGAAAAATCCCAAGGAAACCCAGCAAAGGAAGGACTTGGACCTAGATCGAAAAAGTACTTTTGTGTTTCCCATTAAATGAAGATGTTTAAGGTGAATATTTGTCTTTTTCTTTTTAAAAATGAACTTTCACTGTTATAGGGTGTGAAAGGGTTTATTTTAGTTTTTTAGGACCACTTGAATCAGCATTGCTACGGAGCTGAATATTTGAATGGCATGTTCTGGTGGCGAGGGTGGCGCTCTGAGCTTTTGAACTTAAACAAACTGGCTAGCGACCTACTCAGGAGCATTGGTTGCTGAGGGCTCTTACCAATCAGGCAAACCCTCAAGGTCCTGGGTTTTGGGCTGGCCTTCAACTTTGAAGGTCAGAGCTCCAGATACCAGTTGGTGGGAAGGCTTCTTTCCACCTTCAGAAGGTAAAACCTTTCAGGGTCTTATTTTTGAACTGTGTCACAGCAGAGACCTGGTATTGAAAGAAATGACATCAATGTGTAATTCTTGGTGCCCAAATTAGATACTTCAGGGAGATTAAGAAGGGCCCTAAACCTTGAGCAGTTTATAAGCTTGAGACAAATTCAGCATGTGAATCACTGGGTCACTAGCTAGTCTACGGTATTATCACAACAGTGTAATCACCTGTCATGGATTCTGTAGGGTGGTGGGTATCAGGGTAATCACCCATTCTGGTGTGCCTAGGACTCCGAAGTTGACTGGGATGTGAGACTTTCAGTGTTAAATCTGAGAGTCCTGGGAAAACTGGTCACCACGGAGAAGGATCAGTTTGGGAGAAAGCACAGCTTAGGAAGGCTTTTTAGAAGCTGGAGATGTCTGAGTGGGCGCTGATGTCTAGAAGAATGTATAGCAACCAAGAGTTGGCTGGGGGGGGGTTGCTGGGGGGAGATAGGGAGGGAGAATTCTAATCCAAATGCACCAGCTGTGTCAGAGATCCTCAGCACTGTTAGTCTAAATCCAGGTATTTAAAACCCAGTGTGTTTTTAGCAATCACTTGGCACATTGCTGTAAGAAGGGTGACAGAGCTAAGTGGTTAAGTAAGGCGAAGTGGTAACAATTCAGATGCGCCCCCACCTCCAAGTACAGGTTAATTAGCTCGTGTTTGCAGAAGTCTTTGAGTGTTTGCATCATGTCCCCAAACCCAGATATTATTAGCCAGTCAGTACCAACATAAAAAAGAAAAATCACATTTCTGCAGTTCCATCAGTCCTTGTGTCTTCTAGATTTCTTTGAAATAGCTGAATTCCTGCAGATTTCAGCATGACCATCTCATGGGAACCATGTGACTGTGATTCCAAACCAACCCAAGGTCGAGGCTGCTGGGCCAACTTCTAAACAGTGTGCTGCTGCTTTCTTGCTAGAGGGCTGCTGCGCTTTTCTCCATTTGGCCTGTTCACAGGTGTCTTTTCTATGTGTATCTCATATGCCTTTCATATGCATGCAGCATCATAGACCGTATGATGCTAGATCATAACATGCCATATGTCTCTTAATGAGAGATATGCAATGTCACAGGACAGTGGAAGATTCCTAGATCTTTTAAATAGCCACACCAAATACAGTCAGCCCTTCATATCTGAAGATTCCATAGGCGCAGATTCAACAACAGCAAAAATCATCTGTAATAAATGTGTACAGACTTTCTTTTCTTCTCATTATTCCCTAAACAACTATTCGTGTAATATTCACATTACATTGGATAGTATAAGTAATCTACAGGTGGTTTAAAGTTTATGGGAGGGTGTGTGTAGGTTACATGTAAACACCATACCATTTTATAGAGGGAACTCGAGCATTCCTGAATTTTAGTGTCTGTGGGAGCCCTGGAGCAGTGTCCTGTGGCTACCAAGGGATGAATATAGCTGTGCGGCCCGACCTGTGTCTGGATGCTCCCACATGGGCATCTGTCAGGTAGGAAAGGATTTGCCACCTTTTGTGGTCAGGGTTTACAAGGCAGTAAATTTAATGCAGGACACATACTTACAGGATTATTTTATAATATTCCCCCAAAAGGTCAAATGCAGAAGAATGCAGATCTGTTCACACACCAGAGAGCCGAAGAATCCAGCTGAGGACCTGGATCCCATAGCAATGTCCTCCATGAGTCCAACTGGAGGCCCAGAGTCTATGACAATGTCTCATGCAAGTCTGTATCAAGGATCTGCACTGGGAAGGCCCAAAGGCCAGTGGTGGGAGCTAGAAAGTCTGCACCAGTGGGATGAAGGATCTGTGCCATCAAGTTGAGAGATCTGTACTGGAGCCAGGAAGCGATGCTCAAAGTAAGGACCAGGGCTCCCCCGAAAAGAATCATTGCCATCCTCAGCGATGATAAGGACCCAAGCCCCTCCAGCAATGACAACAGCTGAATTCATATCAGGAAAACCAGCATGACAAACTTCTCCAGGAGGATCAACAGCGCACCATCTTCCCCTCCAGTTCTGCTTTTATGCTGTTGGCAATAATTCTCAGGTGGGCCTCCCACACCCAGCACCATGCTGATTCAGTTCAGCTGGGTGTTACAAGTGGCCCGTTAGTTAATCCACCATAATCCACCTCTGCTCAACCTGATAACCAGACACATTTTCTTAAACTGTAGTCTCCAGTGGCAGATTTGTGAAAAGTTAACATGTCTTGATCTATTCAGATTTATATTAATGTAACAATTACATGTGTAAAATTCTTATTGAACTCATTTCTACACCAAAAGCAAATATTCAAAGGGTGTTCAAAATTCAAGGTTAAAATCATAACACTTTGAATAGTTAATCTGATTACCAACATGTATCTAATACTACATTAAAATCATATTAACAGAGCTATTACAATCACAATCCTTGCTTTCCACTAACTTTTAACAACAGGGCATGGCAACACTAAGAGATGCCCCAAGTGACCTCCTGCATTTCAAATGCACTCTTTCCTTCTGGTTAAAGGCCTTAGGTCATCGTTCATTGTCCTGATCCTTCTCAACAATCGCATTCTCCTCTGTTTCATTCTTGCAATCCACAGCTCCACTGGAGTCTTTCCTCTGACCAAATGCTTCAAATCACCCTGCTGGCTCTTTGCTCTGAATTATCAACGTAGATCTGATCAAAAGCTCTCAACAATGGCCCTGCTGCTGTCCCAACATACAAACAGTAGAATGCAGTGAAATCTTTCTGCTGCCTAGGCAATATCTCTAAACACAACCAAAACGCAGGCCAGCTTCCTGCCAAAGCACAATATAACCACCTGGGATCCAGCAGCCAACGAAATCCTTCTGAATAGAAGCCTTGTGAGCCTCATCCTAACCGGCAGCTTTTCCATCAGTGCTCTGATTTTCCAGTCTCCCACCAGAGTCTTTCATGTAGTTTACAGCATACAGGGGCTGCCTCCCTGGCCTATCTCTCTAAATCTTTCTAAATTAATTCCCAAGGCTCTTAAACTGCATGGCTAGGCAACATCGCAGCCATGACACCCTTCCTGGAACCAAATTGTTTTATTTACTGTTCTCGTTATTGAGACAAAATACCCAACACCCAAAGTTAAAGGAGGAAAGGTTTATTTAGCTCACAGTTTGTGGGGGTTTCAGTCCATAATCAGTAGCTCCAAGGCAGAGTGGCAAATAGCAGAGGAGCAATAGTTCATGGCAGCAGAAAACAGCCAAATCAACAAGAAAGGAGAAGGGACAGACAAGCCTCTTTTTGTCCCTTTTATTGTATCCAGTTTTCCCATTAGGGTGAGTGTAGCACGCACACCGTTAATCCCAGCACCGCTAATCCCAGCATTGCACTGCAAATCAGTCACGCACTCTAGGTTCGGTAACCTCTAAAAAAGCCTTGTGACTGCATGAGGCTTTGAGGGGACATCTAGGCACAAACCATAACAGGACTTCCCAGCCTGGCTTCTGACGGGCTGACCTGGGGACACTGTTTTTTTTTTTTTACCTTAGGAATGATGCGTTTCTTTGTTCAGCAGCAAGTGCCTTCAGCGCTACTAACCATCTAATTATTCCTCCTTTCTTCTCTGTCCTTTATCCGTTTCTTTCACTTGTGTCAACAAGGAACCTAGGAATAACCCTTTTTCAGAAAAACTGTTCTGCTCTTGTTGCAGTCAGCAAAGTCAACGCCATAATTTCTCTACATTTGTTTTAAAAATAGGCAAACCACCCTTTGGTCTTTGTGAGAAGCATTACTTGAGTTATGGATCAGAGCTTCCTCGTAGAGCATGCCCTAGGATGGAAATGTTCTGTCTCCACTGTCCACAGTAGCCACTTGCCACTTGCCCCTCATGGGTGCTTCAAATATACTAGTGTGATTTGGAACCATATTTTCAGCCAGGTGTGGTGGCACACACCTGTAATTCCAGCACTCTGGGAGGCTGAGGCAGGAAGATCTCAAGTTTAGTCCAGGCTGGGCTACTTAGCAATTTAGTAAGAACCCATCTCATGTACATTTAAAAGTTAAAACAAAAAGAAAGAAAGAAAGAAAGAAAGAAAGAAAGAAAGAAAGAAAGAGTTGTGGATGTAGCTCAGTGAGAAGGTCCTTGGTTTAATCACTAGTACTAAAATAAAGAAAAATGAAAAAGAAATAGATTTTCAAATTTAATTAACTTAAATTTAAATAGTCAGAGGTGAGCAGTGGCAGCAGTAGTCACAGTGGGGTTACAGGATGCCTACGCATCTCCAGGGTTTCCTCCTCCAAATCCCAGTTCAGATGTTCTCTCCAGGGCATCCGGGGACTCTCTTCTGCTTGTCTTGTCTTGAGGAAGTGACCCCACACTCAGGCCCGTGCCCCGTAATCTCTGTAGCTCTCAGACTCCTTCAGACAGCAGATGGGAGGGCGGGTTGGGAAGAAAGGCTTAAAATGCCAGGAAGATGGGTGAGAAAATTTCAGTGCTTCGCCAAGCCTTTTCTGTGTTGACACAACCGGTGTGTGTGTTTCCTGGAGAGGAAAGCAGCAGCTAAACCTTGAAATGAAATGTTGGAGTCACGGGTGGTTCTTATTTCTGTTTTGGTGTAATGTTGCTTGTTTTTTTTTTTTTTTTTTCAGTAAAAATGACTTTTAATCATCAAAAGCCACATTTAAAGCATTCAGTATAGAAAAAGCAATCACAAAAATAAGTTTTTTAAACAATCTAAAATTATATCTGCTATATGGCAACAGTTGTTTTACATTGAGACAGTAGTCAATAGGAGAACAAAATTTTTTGTTTGTTGGTTTGTTTGTTTTGTTATGTTTTTTGAGACAGAATCTTGCTATGTAATGCAGGTGGGCCTTGCTCTCATTATGAAGCCCAGTCTGGCCTTTAACTTGCTGTGATCCTCCTGTCTCAGCCTTCCTAGTACTGGGATTACACATGTTTGGAAGGACTAAATTCTTGAAACAAAGTATTGAATTTACCCCTAGCTGTGGACATGTCAGGGTGGAAATTTCAAAGAGACTAAAATAGTTCCAGGTAAGTAGTATCCTTGCCCCTGTCAAAAACAAATGTAAAGAAAGACATCTCACCTAAATTCAAACTAAATATATCTCCAACTCAATTCTCCCTTCATCTGATCAAAGAATAACTGGAAGTCTGAAGAAATGGATACCAGGCCCCAGAGGGGTGCTGTTTAAGGATCACATATCTTCTACTTAAAAATCTGACTATATACTGTAGGCTGATGAGGGGACCATTGCTGGAGCCCACGTTCTTAGAAAAGACAGTTTTTTCTGCAGACATTCCACAGGCTAGGAGCCCTAAAATGTAAGTCTCCCTGTGTTAACATCTCTCTTGCTCTGCCACATTCTTCCTCCCCACATATAGTTCCCTAAGACAGTCTTTTTTTTTTTTATTTTGAAAAGAATACAACCAAACAAAACAAAACAGAGTAAAGTCAACCAAAATAAGGCAATGAACGTGGTACATGACTTTTAAACAGGGTAAAAAGCAATCGGTAAGGCTATCATAATGCCTCTTGTTATCTGCAGTATACCTGCCCATCCCATCAGGGATAAGTAAAATCAAACAAAATACAACAAACTAAAACAGTAGAAACAAAACAAAACAAACAAAGCAAAACAATGTAAGCAATACAGAATTTCAAGATATTAGCAAAACAGCATTGGCTACCATAATATTTGTTATCTTCAGAATAGTTGCCTACACCTTCAGACATATTACAATCAAACCACACAGAATAG
>RJWT010029925.1:0-14893 GCA_004365215.1 Cuniculus paca | reverse complement strand
TCTAAGATGTGACATTAGTGTGGTCCTGATAGACTATTTTTTCTATAGCTTCTGGTAATTAAATACAGTAAGAAACATTATACTTCATGATTCTTAGGTTTTTCTTTTAAATCACATTTATTTTATCAATATAAATCTTTCTCATGCTTTACAGAAATTTGTACTTCCTCCATGCATTGGGGATCCAAACTCATTCTCTTTTTTAATGGAACATTGTAATTCTGGACTTTATATAGTACAGAAGATTTTTTGGGGAAATGATGTATTTTTTTTTATCCATTTGATGAGGCAAAAAAAATGTTAAAAAAAGAAAATGTTACCTTTGATGTTTGCGTGGTCAGCTGAGGGGTGAGGTTCTACCCATGGAAAGAACTTTGTCCAAACACTTGGATACTGCAACCTTTCCGAAAGCTCTGAAAGGACCTGTTCAGTTCCCAGTATCCTTGTGTAACATGAACCTAGCTAATTTCTCTGGTGTGGTCATGAGTCTCTGGGGATGGGCTGTTTCTACATGCCCCAAGTTAAGTGAACTGACTCTGCCTGTGGTCCAGTCATTCTCCTCTCAGATAGTGTGGTTCATGACCTTGGAAGGCATTAGTTTTCATAGACTGTACAAAGATCCCTGACTCCTCTGGATCAACGGATCTCACAATTTGGAGCAGAAGTTTTACTGTTCTAAGGAAAATGGAATGAACTGTTAAATCTAACAGCAATGAAAAATGAGAAATATACTTTTTCAAAAATTATGTTTCTGAATTTGTAAACATTTAAATGTAAAAGAAATATAAAGCATTTTGTAGTTAGGCTAGATCTATGACAATGACCAACTCTTATCCATACTTGGTGCCAAGCATCATTCTAAAACCCTCACATACAGTAGGTGGTTTGTGCAACTGGGTTATCTGAGAAGTGTGTGCTGTAATTTAGGTCCTTTAATGTCAATTCTGATCGATGAAAGGCGAGTCCAGGCTGTTTATGAATGACAATGACCAAGAAACACGACTGCACTGGGAAAACTCTGACTATGGCCAAATCCAAATTTCCAATATAGAAATCAGAAAGTGGAGTGTTTTTGTCAGTTCTAGCTGCCATAACAAAATTCCAAAGATTGGGTCGTTTACAAATGTATTTATTTCTTATAGTTCTGGAGGCTGGGAAATCCAAGAGTAAGGTGCCGTGGGCCTTGGTTTCTAGGAGGTCTGACTGCCTGGCTTGAGGTTGCTGCCTTCTCGTTGTGTCCTCACCTAGCAGAAAGACAAGAAGTAAGATCTTCGTTTTGTCTTACGAAGGCCCCAATTCTATCATGATACTGGCAGACTCATGATCTAAATACTTCTCTACAGTCTCATACTACCACATTGGGGTTTAGGAGCTCATCTCATACCTACATGGGGACACTGTGAAGTCTATGGCATAGGATCAGTTTCCAGAATATTTACACAGTAAATACTATGGTAAGCTAGAATTCAGCAAGCACAAGTAAGGAAAATGTGAGGTCTCAGTCTTCAACTCAAGGAAGATGTCCTAAAAGACAGGTAGAAATGTAAAATAATGACACATATGTCTAAATAAAGTTAAGGAGTGATATTTAACAATAATTGCCACCTATTTAATGCTTATTTTGTATCAATCCTTCACATAAATTTTTTATATAAGCCATAATATATCTATTGAATAGCTTCTACTAAAAATTAGTGTCATTGTACAAATAATGAAATTACTATGTACCATAACTGAATAGTTCCAAAGCCAATGCTCTTGCAACTTTCTCTACCATGAAGTTACAGTGCTCTAAGGGTTGGGACTTTCTTCATCCCTACATCTCTTGTGTGCATCAATGCCTCATACACAGGGTAATTCAATAAATGTCTGCTGAATTCAACAAGTATAAAATGTCTACAACACATTCCCTTTGTAAGGCATTGAGAAAAGAAACATTTCACAAATGTATAACTTAGCATGTTCATGAAGAATCTGGATCTGACTCAGAGAGAAGATAAAACATTGATAAATAGATTCTATGAATACGAGTAACAAGAACTTACTATTTTTCAGTCTTTGTAATGCTAGTGCTTTCCATTTGGCCAGATATACCAGAAACTCAATAAATTGTCATTGAACGCGCTAACGTTAACAACATGAAAAGGTTTCTGTATAACAAAATATAGACACTAGAATATGGATTATATATGTTGGTGTGACTTAGCTCTCGTGTTCTGTATAAGAAGTACTCAAGAAATGTCCAAATGTTTAAATAATTCATGCTTTCTGCCATAAATAAAGACAGAGACGAACCGAGAAACAGTAAGTGAACTGCTTTGTCCCGCGATGGATTGTGAGATAACATATGAGACCCCCTGGGAAATAAGACATGGTGTGTGCTCTCCTACTTGCATGCTTGCTTGCTTTCCTCCAGCCCCACCACACTCTGAGTCCTACTCATCTGTGTCTTACGATCTGGGTTTTCATACAGTCTTCCTTGGCTTTGAGACATGCTTCTCCGTTCTACTTCCCTCAGCATTTTCCCAAATGTCTGCCAATTGGCCCATGTACCATTTGGAGTCGCTTCCACTGGGTTCATTTAGCATCATGTGGGATTCCTCGCTATCTTTTGCTTACACAATACTTCTGTTCACTCAAAAGGTGTGTTAAACAGTGTCCTAAGTTCTGGGTTGATAGAGGACTCTGTAACCAGGGAATGAAAGGCTGTAGTGCTGGCTTTTCTTTCAGATTGTGTTTCCTAGAAATTCAGCTCCTGAAACACTGAGCAACTTAACCCTTGCTCTTATCTCCTGGGGTTTTCTGAGAACCCAAAGTGAGAAGACCAGACTCTCCAAATCACAGTACATTAAAGGGTGTAATGTAGGACTTGCTCAAGTCTCTCCAGAATTTTTATCAAAATATAAATAGGATGTTTTCAAATGTTCTCAAGTTTCAGACTTCAGAGTTATTTCCACATAAAGAATATTTTGCAATTGCAAGGCACTTTATGATGTGTGAAGCTTTTCCACACATGTTCTTATCAAGTTATCATACCCTCCTTACGAGCTAGACTAGGCATGCGTTATATTCCCTTTTTATAGATAAGAATTCCACACCTGGAGCTCGGAGAGACAGTGGATCATCAAGTCTCATCACTCATAAACAGCAGAGCTGTGACTCCACATAGGTTTTTCTGGCTCCCAATACAAGTTTTTTCCATTACACCCATCCTTCACTGATTGCTCACATTTTTCAGGTATGAGGAGGCATGAATTTGAGGTCAATTAAAGAGCAATACATTGTGTCAATACACAAGGGCCAAGAAGAGGTGGTGAGTTGTGTGGTGAAGTTCCGTTGCATACCTGAAAGTTACCCTCTTAAGTTCCTCAACACAGAGCTCATGCTTATTTGAGCAACAGGAAAAGCTATGCTCTGAGCTAAATTATTAAGCTTGATTTGCTGAGTATAGGGATTTACTAAAAAGCATCTGCCAAAATCAATGTAGCCTAGCTTTGAAAATGCATTAAAAAGCCAACTTCATGCAGACAAGCTTTGACAGATATCAGTGCAATAGGTTTTTGGACGTAAAGAGAACGTGCATTTCATCACTTGCACAATCAAACCTTTTCCTAGCCCTTTAAAGCAAAGCTGTGTGAATCATATGTAAGTACAATTTGTCCTTGTAGCCTCTGGAATTAGCTCACACATTAAAGCTTTCTTTAGAATAGTGAGTTGAGCTCTTAACAGTTCTTGGCATTTGTGTTTCTACCCTCATAAGACAGCACTTCGATTTTGCTCCTTTTGGCACTGGCCACCCTATTTCTCTTACATATTGTTATTTCATCAAATATATGTGCTCAATATGATTCCAATTTGGTTTTGTTTGTTGGGCCAGTGAACCTGGGTAACCCAAGGCACGTGGCCAAGCATCTGTTAACAATAAAATCAACACTACAGTAGAAGAACATCAAGAACCCCGTAGCCATAAGGTAACTTGGATATACTAGATAGCACCGAGAAATAAATAAAAATGTGTTTTCTTCTATGATGCTTATGATCACTCAATTGACAGAAGTAGGTCAAAGATCTCCGATATCATATACTCAGTACATTAGACCAAAGGAGCGCAGCACTTGTCCTTTGCCTATAGTCCAGAGTTTAGTTTTGATTTATCATTTTATTCTGAGATCCCTAGAATTACAGAAACTTAAAAACTACAAATGAAATATTTCCATCAGATGACCAGCTTAAATGTAAAGGACAGATAGCTTTTTCAGGATACATCTTGTGTCCATCCAGTTCCCACTGTTGAAGTAGTGTGGAGAGTCTATGAAAGCTTATTTTCCCTAGATATTCATTCTGTTTCTTTCTCTTTGACACCTGTTTTATCACTAGCACCTAGCACAGTTTTCTGTTCCTAGTTGGTGCTAAAATATATTTAGTGACCATGAAAAGGATTCTGTCTTCTCTCTGTGCTCTAGTTAAGCCACATTCTCTCTTTCGATGCTTCCATGAGTCTCTTACTTATAAGTTTAGTACTGCTGTATGTATGTATATACAAGATAGATAACTACACAGCTAATCTCTGTTAGTTCATCCAAAAGAACTGTTTGTGCTTTCATTGCTTGATTGATCATTTTTTGTGCCTTAATCTTGTAACCTGAACAATTAGTTCTAAGATAACAATATGCAATATATTAATTAGTGTTAACTTCCTACTATTTTTTTGAAATTCTGTATTGTTTCTATCCTTTCCGTTTTGCTTTTTTAAAATAAAAAAATAAGTTTAGTGCTCTACACACACCAACTACTTAAAGAATTCTTTCTGTTCCTATCCTTACTTATTAAATCAGAGGAAGCAACTCATCCTTCTTCCCTAAATTGTTGAAATGAATTTCTAATTTGATCAACTTCTAAATTTTCCTTACGGCTTATTTCAAAGTTCAGAGTTGATACTGAGACTTGCTTTTTCCATTTTGTTTCACGCAAGTTATTTTTTTGGTTTCCAGTAAGCAGTATAGTGAGCACCTGTTACCTACCATAGGGAAATATACTTTCTACTTGAAACCTAGGATTACAGTTTGGGTGTTTGCAGCTCTTCAGTCTTCAAAAGCACTGGCGGTTGGGCGTACCTTAGCCGGGATAGAGCGCCTTGCTGAGCATGCGGGAGGCCGGGTGCCTTCCTCGGCACTGCAGAAAAGAGCACAGCTTACTTTTTCTCTTTATAATAGGATGATAATGACAATAAGCGTCAACAAGAGCTCAAGGAGAGCACTTATGTCTTATTACATTTATGGAAAGAAAGCACATATTAATCTTTTGTATCTTTAGAGTCTCTTCCTATCCTTCCAGTACGCTGTGATCCAAAGGAAAGATATAAAATATTTCTAATCAAGGACAGCTGGCCCAATATACAAGGAAAAACAAAATATTGATGTTCACTTCTCATAATTCGTACCAGAAAGATCGCGCTGGTCTGCCTTTCCCGGTCCAAATCTTGTCTCCTGCGTTGCGATCTCACTTTGCACATGGACACACGCTGGGCCTCTGCGAACACCTCGGCCGCAGAGCCACAGCAGCGCAGCAGCTGCTCCAGAGCAGCCAGTTGTGTCCTCGGTAGAACGCCCCATGCACTGTGGGGCCGCCTCTGTTCTCCCTTCAAAGAGAAGTGGGTGAAGATGCACAGCCCTGGAGTACGTCTCCTCTGGCCCGGTTTTTCTATCTGAATCCTTTTGCAACAACAGCAACCACCTCGTAATGGGCTTTTATCTCTGTTAACAACACAAAACAAAACAAAAGAAAAACCAAGTTAAAAAAAAATAAAAAAAGAACAAGAGAAATGACTTTTGAGGAAGCATGAAGAAGAAAGCGTTAAAATCCATGTCCTAGGTGGGGTATTTAGCTCAGTGGCGCAAGTGCCTACCTAGCAAGCCAGAGGTCATGAGTTTGATTCCCGGTACCAAAAAACAAAACAAAACACAACAAAAATCATAAATCTATGTCTTGCTCCTACTTGTCATTTTGTCTTAAAATCTCCAATCGGTTTTTCTCTTTTTGGTTTTGGTTTTGAGACTGTCTCCCCAGTAGTTCAGGCTGGCCCAGAGCTCACCACGTAGTCCTGATTGGCTTCAAAGGTGTAGCGGTCCTCCAATTGGATCTCATCCTGGGTATGTAGGTTCTCCCAGGAGGAGTCTTCCCTTTTTCTTATTCACAGCGAGAGTCAGGATGGCCTCTCTTGGAGCCTGTGACCACTCCTCCCCTGAGGAGTGACTCTAACACCCAGCGCAGCACTGAACGGGCCTGGATTGACCATGTCACTTATTCCTGTGTTGATTTGATCTTCTCTGGATGCATGCCTTATATGCAGCCCTGAATTGATGCTTTTTCACTGTAGGTGTTGTCAGTTTTTGACATCATCACGTCTACAAAAACTCAGGCATTCGACCAGTGCTTTTCCACATTCGATGTGGAACTCAGGCAGTGTCTGTCAGAGTAATGGTAAAACCAGCAGCAGCAGCCACCAGAGCCGCCTTGGGAGGACAAGGTCTGTGTAGGGGGTCATGTGAATGTGTCCACAGACTTCATAAACCTGTATTAATAAAGAAGGTGACATTTAATTTCATACCTAAGTTTCAATAAATCTAAGCTCTCACGCTTCCTACCAAGCTCCTCAGGCAGCATCTGCACTTCTCCCCACAAATATATGTGCACCGTATACCTTTGTCCTGTCTTCCATTTGTCTCCAACTGGTCATCCTGCTGACCATATATAAATAAATGCATATAATAAAAAATAGAATAACATTAATTCATTAAACACTTGAAAGCTGCTAGACATAGTCTTAAAAAACAGAGTCATACACCACAAAAAACTGTTCCATATTCAACACACACACATGCACACTCATATACACAATCTCGAGCTATTCTGTATGAAACACCTCAATGATTTGACTTTGTTAGATTAATTCTGGTATTTTTCAGCTGTTGAAAAATAGTTCAACAAGTAAAGAAATCTGACCGATAATGTCCCTGCCAATCAAGAGGGAATATTAGGCAAACAAATATTTACATTTAAAATTTTAAGTGTATTACAGTCTGAGAGTATGACCAGCAAAATGTGGTACTTCTCTTTTAATTCATGATTTGAAAAGTTTAATTAAAAATAAATTTGTACATGATTCAAAACATTTATACTTTAGAAAAATTGCAAAATGTTTACTGATTGATTGAATTAACACTTATTTAAATGGCTTTATGTGTGTATAGTCAAACCTTCTGTCAAAACTTGAAATAAGATAGCCCTTTATTCTATATTCCTAAAGTAGCAACAGTAAAGAATTACCTGTAATATCAGGGGTATACAAACAATCCAGTAAATATTTTTATCTAATATAATGTCTACACATAGTACAGAGGATTATCAATTTTTATCCTATTTGGATGGATACATGATAAGCTAACATAGATACAGTTCCTTTCTGAATTCAGTAGAAACTTTTTCTGCACCTACAGAAAGCACTACTATTTAAAACAATGATTCAAATCATTAAATTTTCCGATGGAACACTGACTTCACTAATTCTCTCATTTTTATTATTTAAAAAAATACTACACCCCATGTTAGAAAGTGAATCTGAAATTTCCATGCAAAATGTCACTGAACTTGAAAAACAGTATCTGCTCATTAATCCCTCTCCCATCTCTTTTTTGGACTCTTCCACTTATGTTTAATGTGCCTTATCTAGCCAGACTATATTGTCTTCTAAAGTCCATTTTATTTTGATGGTGTTTTAACATCTCCCTCTGTATTTTGTCATTAGCTGTCATTGGTTGTTGACTGTTACAAATCCAACTTCACTCTCCTCTTTTTAGCATCAACCACAACATGTGTCTAGGGGAAATCTCTTTTAGTACCAGCTCTGAGCTTTGATGATCCCTAGCAGCAGGGTCTACCTTAGTCTCCAGGTCTAGGAAGACAAGGAGAGTTATAAATAAGGGGTTTTCTTATTGGCTGTCTGCCAATTATCTTTTATTTCCTCCTTCCCTTTCTCTCAATTTCCAGTACCATAAAGGAAGGTCAACACACAGCTCTACTTTGGGGTACTTGGGGACATTACATTTTGATGTGATTTTTTAGTATGGCAAATGTAAAACCTAGGTAAGTCATGTGACTTGTGTAAAAATCACATGAATAGAACTAGAACTAAAACTTTGCCTGAAATATCCTGGTTACCCATCCTTTTAAACCATTTCCTATTCTCTTTGGAGCTATTGTTCAAGTTAATGTAACAGAAAAACATTGTAAATCTTCTGTGAAAAGACAGAATGATCTTTGAAATAGCTACCCGTGCCATTGGATATAATAAAATCAAACAAGACAAAGCAGAATAAAATCTAACCAAACAAAACAATGAAAATGATATGCAACTTCAAAACAAGATGATAGGGAATTAACAGTGGCTACCACCTTCAGAAGGAGATCCCCCATAGACGCTGTATTGCATATTGTTATCCTTTGAATAGATATATTATGATAACCATTTTGGATTTACTGTTATCTTGTTTTGAAGTCTTTTATTGTGTTCAGTGTTTTGTTTTGTTTTTATTAGTTCTATTTTGTTCTGTTTTGTTTGATTTTTTATTGTGTCTGAAGTTATGGGCAGCTATTTTGAAGACAATAAGAGGCATTATGGTAACCATTGTCAATTTCCTATTATCTTGGTTTGAAATTCTGTATCACTTATGCTGTTTTGTTTTGATTGGCTTTATAGTTTTGTTTTGATTGGCTTTATTGTTTTATTTTGCTTGGTTTTATTTTCTTTAAAATAAAATTACAAAAAATTTTAAAAAAGAAATCTAACGGTCATATTAAGACCCATTTTCTTTAGCTGTTGTATTTGGAACATATGTTTAAAACTAGAAATCTGAATTTCCCACAATGAATTTTTGTTTACTTCACTATTACCTTTTTTAAAGAAACAGTTGGAATTGTAAACTGTTGTGACTAAGTTTTTGCAACTAGAAAGTTTTTTTTCTACTGGTACATAGTAGATGTACTATAAATTTATTGAGTATATGCATGCATAAACACTAAGCTACAGTCTTTTATAATGTAATCTCAGTATGATCATCATTGTAACTGCTGTACTTTTGTTGATCATACTATCAAAATATGGTGCAGGATAGAGATGACAACACAGTATAAATACAAGGAAGTACCAGCAACCATTTTGGAGATTAGCTACTATGTAATTATCTTGAGCATTCGTCATAATGTGAAAAATTTCTATGATATTTAAATTATCATATTATATTGTTGTAGGTCTTGAAACTTATATACAAAGGGATATTATATAATATATGAGATATTTTTTCAAGAAATACATCAGAATTTATCTACTCATTCAAATCAGTGCTATTCTTTCAAAGTGCTCACCTTGAGAATCTATAAACTTATTCCAGTGGTGTCAGGCTATTGTCACACACATACCCAAGATTCTTCATCTGACATTAACACTGGAATTTTGCAACATATTATTATCAATCTATTCAAAAGACATATGAGGCACTTACATTAGCAGGCAGAACATATGTTGAGTTTGTTCTTGTTCTTCTGTTCAGTTTGCCATACAAAACCAGATGTAATATTTAAAAATGTGTTTTGATACCCATCCACAGTTTAACAAAATGATATATTTCAGCAAAATAAATCGTCATGTGAGAAAAAAAAGACAGAACAAGCTGTTGCAAAGTTAAAGTACCTCAGTTTTAAACCTTTTAGTGGCATACAGAAAATGGGCTCAAAGCTCTAAGCTGTCTGTTGGCTGATAAAGAGTACCTGTTAGATTGTGCTTCTGAACAGTGCATGTGCTCCTCTTCCTTAGCTTAAAAAAAAATACTATAAAATCTGACTAGTCTCAGGTGTCTTCTCCACTGACACAATTCTATACATGTATGAAAAGCCAGAGACTGGACATAGATAGTGTTACAAAGCACCTCAACTAGGAGGTGTGAGTGATTGAGGTAAAAAAAAAATGTGTTCTTTGCTTCTTAGTATGGTCTTTTCAAAACCCATGAAAATTATAGCCTCAGTTTCCTCATATATAAAATAGGGCTAGTCACATCTGCTTTAAAAAGGTTTTGAAGACTGCAAATTCCACATGCACACATATATATCGTTTATGGACATATTCTGTCACTTAAACAAAGCTCCATGCACATGTATGAAAGAATGAATGAACACTCAGCATCACGGTATTTCTCCCTTTGTGAAACCAGCCTGTGAAAGTCTCAGACATAAACAGCCCAGTGCAATTAGTGAAATTTTAATGTTTTTTTCTTCAAGTATTAACAATGTACCCATAGCCAGGCCTTTAAGAGTTAGCCCAGAATACTCCCCTGGATAAAATAAGAATGTAAGTATGAGCCCAACAGAAGCTTCCTTTCATCCGAGATTGTAGATGGTGTGGAATTTAAGAATTGAAGTGCCTGCAGTTTTATTGCTATGAAGAGTATCAGCCTAAAATCAAAGCCACACATGCAAGAGGGTAGAGCTGAGACAATCATAGAGAGCCAGAGTCAGTGCTAATAATCTATGCTATCTCCCACCTGCCACTGACTTTTCAGCATATATTCCAATATGATTTGTAATTTTAAGTCATTTAGTTTAGAATTTCTATTTCTTAAAATCCAAAGCATCCTAAATTATAGATGATGTAAACTAATTTGTTTTCATTAATACTAATTTGTCTCCATTCAAATTCAGAGCAAAGGAATCTGAATTGTTTGCCTGACTCTAGCCCCATCTTTTTAGCAGGCAGTTGCCTAACGGTGAAGGGGTCAGGTCTGTGCCTACTGGAACATCTACAGATCTTACCCTAGATACTGTGGGTTTTCCCAGAGCTCCCTCTGTTTGAAGAGAGGACAACGTAATCTATTACTCGGGAAAAAGCACAGAAAATATCTTTAAGAGGAAAAACTCAGGATCAGTAGATGCATTTTGCTTTACTGCCCTGCTGTGATTCCCCATATAGTCATCCAGCGGACAGTGATGGAGATCAGTGTTTACGGGATCTGATGAAAGGAAATCAGTTTATGAATCAGTTAGAATGGAAGTCAGCATTTGTGGGATCTGATAATAGAAAACTGGGTTATGGATAAATGCGGCTGAGTTTAATGACATAAAATTATGTGAGTTTTGAAACATTACTTACAGGCTTCGTTTTTTCCAGCTATCCCACTTAGAACCAGCCCATCCTGAAGTAGATGAGGAGGGCTGGATGTTGTACATGTTAACATTTCCATGACAACAAGCATCAGAAGTGGATGGGTAATGACAGCGACAGCAGAAACCAGTTTCAAAACATCCTGATTCAGAAACTATCTCTCTGTGGAAAATTCTTCAGCTCATTAGGTGTGAAAAATTGTAAGAAGATAATTTCGCTAATGGATAAATCGAAATCTAAGTTCTCTGCTCTGTTTTTTCTTTCTTATACTCATTCTTAGGAGGTTTCTTTTGAATGTTTGTAGGTACATTTTATAGCATAACATGATAGTACCTGTCCTAGTCAATTTCTGCTCTCTGAGACAAAATCCCCAACACCCACAGTTTAGAGAAGGAAAGAGTTGTTTTGGCTTGCAGTTTTTCAGAGGATTCAGTCTATAATTGCTTGGCTTCAAGGCATGAAATGTGAAAGGGTCTGGCAGAGGAAAGCCACTCACTTCATGACTGGCAGGAAGCAGAAAAGGCAAGGCCAGGATGGAGATACTGTACACCCTTCCAGGTCAGCCCAAGGAACCCCTCATCTGACCTGAGCTCACTTCCTAACAGCTATGGTAAGTACTGCATAGCTGATCAAGCCCCTCCCGAAAACCCTACCTATGCACACACAAGACCTTTGGGGAACATCTGAGATCTAAACTATTGCAACACATTTTATGGGAACTTGCATGTTCTTTGTATCAAAATATAAATTAAAAGTTTAATCTCCCATGCCAGAGATTGAATAAGCATTTTTATTTACTTTTCAGCTTTTTTTAAAGATGCATTTTTCCTCAATATAAATAACTATTTGCCTTTACATCTAACTTTCTAATTGAATTTTTCCTTGAAAGAGTTATTGATAAAATGATGACCTAATTAACCATCTCAGGAAAGCAGTAAAGCCCCTGTAAACAGTAAAGTTTAATGAGAATCTTGCCGAATAAGTAGTGAACACGGACTGAGATAGATGCAAGGAGCTTTAGTTCTCAGACAAAAAGTCACTAAAATGCCCTCACTGATCAGCTTATGTTAAAGTGCACCCTGTTCCACATTGCCCAGTCATTCTTCAGTGTGTTCCTCTATCCAAATGTACATTACTCCCTACTTCTATCTTGTTCTGTAATACAGCTTTATAAAGAAAGTAGTTTGTTGCACTTTATTTATCACTGTAACTCTTGAGTCTAGAACAGTGCCTGCTACAGAGCATGTGACAGACATTCATGCTCAGTAAGTATCTGCTATTGTGGTTTGGATTTTGAGTGCCACCCACAAGTTCGTGCATTTAAGGTTTGGTCCCTGGCTGCAGCAGCATGCAGAAGTAGGGCTCACAGGTCAGGAAGCTCTGATCTCATGGATGGGTTAATCCCCTGATAGATTCAAAGCTAAATGGGCTATGGGGAGGTGGCAGAAACTCCGGGAGCTAGAGCCTACTTGAGGCAAATAAGTCAGATACTTTGTTGCCAGCTCACTGTCTCTGTCTCCATCTCTGTCTCTGTCTCTCTCTGTCTCGCTGTCTCTATCTCTGTCTCCCTCTCTCTCCTTCTCTCTCTCTGCTCTGCCACATATTTTGTCATTTGTCATAATGTTTTGCCTCACCACATGTCCCGAAACAACAGAGCCAAGTGACCATGGACTGAAACTATGAAACAAAATAACCTTTTCTTCATTTAAATTGATTGCTATTGATGTTTTATCATGGTAACAGAATACTGACTAGTACAAATTGAATGAATGGATATATACTCAAAAGTGGAGCTTGTGTAGTTCATTCATTCAACAGAAGAGAATAGTTAAGATATTCAAATTTCTAGCTACGTTCTATTTCTGAGTATAGTAAATCTCAGGCTTATGAATGAGTTCCATTCTGGGAAACAGTTTATAAGCCAGATTCGTTTGTAAATCCAATAAAGTGACTCTTATATAACTTTGACACAAATGTACAGTGTAAACCATAAGAAACCAAGCATACACACAAAAATACTGTAAGTCTCCAATGTATCATAGAACTGTACACTACCTCACTGTACAGTAAGCACACAGCAGCATAACTGTGACAATGCCCAGCAGAAATGTGAGCTACTTCCACAATTTGTTATTATCTATAAATGTTCATAATGCAAGGTGCATTTGCATCTGTGAAAGTTTGCACACAAAACTCAGGTGTTCATAAGTTAAGAACTCACTGTATTACACTTTTAAACTCCTTTGTTGATGTAGTTTTTATTAAACACACACAAGGAAGATTAGAGAACTCAGGAAATTAGAAACCCAAAGTTTTCACATATATATATATTTTTTTCTCTCTTTCCTTCTCTACAACCACTTTAGGAAAAGAAGAAAAAAGTATAATCAGATTAGAAAAGGTTATCGCATTAAAAAGGCAAGACTTTGACAACTGTTAACTTACTTAAAAATGAAGAAAGAACCTTCTCATAAAGCCCACAAATCTTGGCTTTCCAGGAAATTAGAAGAACTCCTGGCACTTTTGCTGTACATCATTTATAACAATTGTATAATTTGGAGGAGGGTGAAAGTTATATTTTGTAATACTGAATGAAAGGACCCAAAGGAATATTTTCAGTTTTAGGCAACTCTCTGAGTAGTCACAAGAACAGAACAAAGATTTCCCAATGTCAGCTTTTCTGTGCCACTAAACTGCATCTGTCAAAATTCTATCCACTGAGTTTAAAGCTAAGGATCTTGGTAATCCTGGTGGTAGAAACAGATGTATGTTCATTAGTCACTCCTTATTTCTTCCTTGTTACCAGAAGGTCCTGTTTGAGATAAGACAGTGTCAGCATCTGTATTTGCTTTCACATTTCCTCTTGTAGCTTTATATGTTCATGGAACATATTTCTGGCCAGTACCATTTCAAATAAAATCTATATATCTTGTTAATATAGGGATCCTGATCTGCCATCCTGGTTGCGGTCTGGAAGAGTCCACATTTGTAATCCCAGGGAAATGTTATTGGAATTCCAATAAGCAAATTTCACTCTATTACTTTAAGTGCAACCCACAGTGAAAATAAAGAGACAAACACATACCTATAGGGGTGGGGTGCTAAGGGGGTCCTGAGTCCAGTCAGAACAGTGGCTAACCGGAACATAGGCCATGACCCAAAGCTGAACCCAGGCTATATTAATTCACGAAGAGGTGAGTGGTTCAGGTTGAGTGACTCTGAGAATGATGGGAAGTACCTGAGTGCTGGGAGCTGGGCTAGGTAGGAGGCCTGAGATCACCTCTGCAACGTGCAGAGAGAAGGGTATGCAGAAAGAATAATCTGCATAACACAGTTTGAGGAAGTATCTTGTGTTTTGGGGTCAGTACTTCAACTTTGATGTCTACCCTTCATGCCCTGAGATACCATGGGTTCTTTCTCAACCCTTAGTCTCAGCTGACAGTATGGTGTTACTAGGCCTAGCTCACGCATACTAGTTGAGAGCTATAGGTGGGGCGTCACTGACCTGTCACACTGCATCAAAAAGTGCACATCAGCACCTTGGCTAGACCCATTTGCATTGCTTAGGCCAATTGAAGGGTTAAAGTATTATCCTAGCCAGCTTTGTACATACTAATGTATGGAATTAGGGCCATGTTTAACTGAAATGGAAACAAATGGGTTTTTTTTCAAGGAGTACTGGTG
>RJWT010029924.1:0-14789 GCA_004365215.1 Cuniculus paca | reverse complement strand
TCTAATCTATTATGGAAAATGAGGAGTATTTGTTTTGGCATTTGACGTTTTTTCCTCAGCAAAAATGTGCTATGTATAGGAACCCTTAACATTTTGGGGAACATTTTTCTGGTTGTGGTATCAGGAGTGACATAAAGCCATGTCTGTCATGACATAAACAATAGAACAAAAGAAAATCCCAAATGCATTGTTGCATCCAGGATTCCCAAAGAGGACTTTACATTTCCTAATGGCTGTGAAAACCCTAAACTCTAATGCACCGTGAAGCATAGTCAGTGTTCTGAGTTCCAGGAAGCTGGGGGGAAATCATGACAGACATGTGGGAGGAGAGTTGTGGGTGTGCACCCTGAGACACAAGCAGGTGCTTTTGCATCAGGTTGCAGGAGGCCAGGGGCAGCAGGCATTGAGATTCTTGATTTTCTTCTGGGCTGTGCCATGGGCTGCCGTGTGAGAACCTGGGCTGCAGAGGTCAAAGGGAAGAGATGAAGGAGCCAGGAAAGGAGGGAGCAGGGCAGGCTAGTCTCCCAGCCTTGGATGCTCCTGGCGGCTGATCTGAGGATGCAGGGGGACCTTGCGGCTGGAAAGTTGTGAAAGATGTCTCCACGTGATGGTGTGATTAAAGCTCACTGTTTCCTGATTTTCAGTTGTGCCATCAGAGCGAATATATCCTTGGAACACTGAGTAGCCCTTGCAGCAAGGATCAATGTAATTTGACCTCAAAGCTCTGATGCATGTACCTGTTTCCTGGAGGTTACAGCTCTCTTAGCCTAGATGGGTGATCCTTACAGAGGCCTTGTTGTGGAGTGAGCATGGCCGTTGCATGCCATAAAGATTTCTTTGGTGCAGAGCGTGGAGCCTGTTCCCTACAGGACAGTCACGTGCTCCTGAACTTGTTACCGTTTTGTGGCGCGGACTGCCCCTGCTAGTCCTTGACCTGTTATATTGAGTCATAGGCAGGGTAGAAAAAAAGATAAAAACAGGCCAAAAACAATGACTGCGACAGAGCCAGGGTTTGTTCATTGTCACTAAGCTCAGTGAGGGTTCTGCCAAGCAAGGGCTTATTGGGATGTTGTTCTGATGTTGACAGAAACCATGGTCATTGTTTTACCGCTGGGCTTGGGCCTAGGAGGCAGTTGTCATCAAGTTACATGGAAATGGTCAGACTTTCATTTAACAATTGTACATTTTAAAAAGAAGAGCTGGAAAAACAACATAGGTGGGGGGAAAATCAGTGTCAGAATATATTTTATTTGTTTCATTTTTTGTGGTGCTGGGGATCTAATCTAGGAGCTCACACGTGCTGAAGAAATGCTCCTCCTCTGAGCTACATCCCCACCCTTTGTCAGAACACATTTTAAAGCAACCATAGCTATTAAGGATTGATAGAAGCTCTTGTTTTGGGGGGCAGGTGGAGTTTTGAACATTTATGAAATTTCCCAAGCAGGTAGGTAGGGATATCTGCGTCTTTCTGTCCAAGAGATCTTTCTAGGGGGCTTCCCTACCAGTGCCCACAGGGGATGGTTTCTTGGGGGCAACCTTCTGGATCCTTCATATGGACTTTGAGGACAAAGCAAAGGCAGCCAGGGTTGGCCCTTTTTCCTCAAGTTTCTATTGCTGAATGGGGATTAAAGTCTGCAGAACAGAGTGTGGTATGAGGTTGAATGTATGGATAAACAGATCAACATTTTGTGGTGCTCATGCACAGCCATTTCCCACCCAATCACCCAGCCCCCAGCTTCCTAGAACCCAGAGGATTAGTTTCAGAGCCCTTAGGAAATGCAAGGTCCTCTTTGGAAATCCTGGACTCAGCAATGAATTTGGGGTTTTCTTTTGTTCTACTATTGCTTAAGTCATGAGAGACATGCTTTAAATAGGGAAACAGTGGTGTCACTTACAGACACTTTCCCAGGACTAAGTAGGTCAGGGTTTTGTCATCATTTTGAAGAGATCGCAGGTGAGTCACAGTAAATTTGGAGAGAGTCACGAATCTTATCAGAATTCAGAGTGCATTTGCGATATTGTTAAATAGCATACTTTAATTACTGGCCGCACCATGTCCTCTCTGTCTCCCCCTCCCTTAGTTCTGGTCACACAAACACATAGTCTGTACTACAGTCTCTGCTGAAACCAGCTGTGAGAGGACTAACTCTAAGTCCTGGCTGTGACCATCTGTCCTCTCGCTGGCTTCACTTGTAGGAAAAACCAAGTCTAGGAGCAGAGCCTGTGCCTCCTCTCTCCCTAGCCTCTCCCCAGCCTTGGCTGCATAGCTTTTTATGGAAATGTAACCTCATGCAGAAGTTGTAATTGCAGTTGGATAAATGTTCACAAGCTAAACACAAAGCTTGTAAAATATACTCAACCCCAGACACAGAGCATGACAGCACCCTGGGAGCTCCCCACACACCCCTTTCCAGCACCAGTGCTGGACTAGCACACTGCTGGATAACCTTGCTTCTGACACCATACACTTATTTGACCTTGAGCTTTTTACATAGGGTTGTATGGTGTCTGTGGCTCCTGCCACTCACCATTATGGTGTGAGAGTCCTGCAGACCCTTGGGTGTAGTTACATCTCATTATTTCTCAGTGCCATGTATGATTCATAAAGTGTGCACTGTTGATGGGTATGCAGGTGGTGTTTAGTCTGGGCTGTATATCACATCCGTGTTGAGCAGCAGGATGCATTCCTGTTGCATGGACACCTAGGGGCATGGTCACATTTATGCATAGCTGCAGCTTAGGACACACTGCAGCTCTCCAGAAGCACACGTTTCCAGGAAGTAGAAGCTGGAATGAGGTTTGCCTAGTACAAAAGGTGGCAGTAGAGTGTATTTTGAGTTGATGTTGTCGAGGGAGAATCTAAATGCTCTTCAATTAGCAGTTAAAAGTCTACGAGTATTAGTCCTTACAGAGGCTCTGCATTTAATTTAAATGAGGACCTTCTATACTGGAGCCTGTTTGTACAAATCATTTCTCTCTATGTTCGGTTAGTGTCATTTGGAACATCTCACCCTTGAGAAGCTAACTCAGGTGGGTTAGTAGGAAATAAGATTATATAGACAAGAAATAGATCATGTGGACAGGAAATAGATTATATGGACAGGCAGAGGCAGAGCAGAAGCACTGAGCTGTCACTGTCCATTTGTCACTTGTGTTCCTGAAACTTTGGTGTATAGTATTGTGTGTTTCAGCACAGCCTTTAGAGGCTAAGGGTACCCACTGACCAGGAGACACATTTTCACAGAAATTCTGGTTGGACCAGGACACCATCTTCCATCAGCATCGTGGCTGACACTTTCAGAGGCCAGGTGGAGCAGGGGCAGTGTTACTGTCTGTCTCAGAGAATGAAGGTGACATTGAAGGCGAGTGCCTTGCTCAGAGACTGCACATGAGGAAGCACAGAGGACCAGAGCCCAGATCACGCCTGCTGGCCACAAACCTGATGAGACCTCATCCTCCGTGTGCCAGCGGAACCTGTTAAGGCAGGTGTTTCACAGATGTGGTGGCTCCTCTGATGCTTGGCTGAGTTTGCCCTCACGGCCCGTGTATAACCAGAAGACCGCGTCCTTTAGAAGCAAAATGTGACCGGCAGCCCGTGCTGTCAATGGGAAACTAAGGCAGGCCTGGATTTCGGGTGTCTTTTTCTGTGGTAGTTAGTGCCAATTCTGAAAGGTTATTTTAGGAAATTCCAGTGCAGTTTGGGCATCCCACATCTGAAAATTCAAAATATGAAATTCTCCAAATCCTAAAACTTACTGAGCACCAACATGAAACCATGAGAGGAAAATTCAGCACCTAATTTCATAGAACATGACACAACCAAAGAATTAAAAGCGTCATACCACAGAGATATATATGGACCCATATTTATAGCAGCACAGTTTGTAATAGCTAAATCTTGGTAACAACTCATATGCCCATCAACTGATGAACAGTTAAAAAAGATGCGTTTTTTAATATACCATAGAGTACTACTCAGCCATAAAAAAGGATGAACTTGAAACATTTATAGCTAAATGGTTGGACCTTGAGACCATACTCTTAAGTGAAATAAATCAGCCATACATGTGTAAATACCACATTGTCTCTCTGGTTTGAGAAACAAAGTGTAAACAAGAACCAAAATGTATAATAGATACTGTGAAATAGGAAATCATTGTTCAAAGGGAAATGGGAATTGGGGGAGGGGGTGGAAGGGAAAGAATAAAACGATAAAATGGAAACAAAGCTTTGTAAATAAGGAGGGGGAGAGGGGTTGAAGAGAGGAGGGGAATGGGAAAAAGAACTAAGCTATAGAATGTACAGGTACAAATTCTGTATGATAAATGTAATCATTATGCATATCTAAATTGTACCAATAAAATTAATTATAAAAGTGCAGGTGCACCAAACATATTATAGAAAAGTACCTTTAGGCTATGTGTGTAAGGTGTGTGTGAAACGTAAATAAATTTAGCACTCACACTCAGACCCCATCCAAAAGATGTCTCATTATGTAGTGCAAGTATTTCCACACCCAAACAGTCTGCCATCAAAACACTGCTTGTCCCAGCATTTCAGGTGACACATTCTCAGCCTGTGATGGGATGTACTCAATCAGTTGACATGAAGTCCCTTTAAGAAGAGTATTTTAGCAATTTTGTCGATTTTCGTATTCATGTTCATGTGTAGCATATTATGAAACCTGAGAGTTAACCTTGAAATTACATTTTAGGATTACCAGTGTCCATTGGATGAAGAAAGAAGACCTGGCTTTGAGATCTTTTTTGTAGGATTTGGAAGAATTAGATTTGGAGAGGCGGAGGGGTATGGAGGATGCAGGGGTTCTGGCTTTGGGGATGGCGGTGCTGGTAATGATACTAAGCCACTGGCTTTCTGCTAAAGGGCTCTCCACATCGCAGAAGTGGTTATTGGCTTTTTTTTTTATTCTAAAATTTTTATGAAGTATATTTTATTATATTTTTAGTGTACTTTAGGATCACATCTAAGAACTTTTCATCAAGTGTTAGGTATGTAAAACATTCTATGATTTCTTCTAAAATGTTGTAGTTTTGCATTTTACATTTAAACCTATGATTCATTTGAGAATTTTAAAAAATAAGGTGTGATGTTTTATACCTTGATCTTTTTTTTTTTTTTCCAGCACCAGGGATTGAACTCATGACCTTGTGCTTGTCAGGCAGGCGCTTAAGCCACTGAGCTAGATCACCAGCCGTTAGGGGTGATGTTTTAATAAAAGTTCTGTTTTTTTGGCCAATGGATATCCAGTTGTTCCAGCACTAGTTTTGAAACGAATTTCTGTATTAAACTACTTTTTAATGATTGGAAACAAAACTTTTGTAAATAAGGAAGCGACGAAGAGAGATTGAAGGGAGGGAGGGGAATGGGGAAAAAAAAGCATCAAGTTATGTCATGTACAGGTACAAATTTCCTAGAGCAAATGTGACCATTATCTATACCTAAAATGTACCATTAAGCTTAATTAATAAAAGAATTACTTTTTCACCTTTGTCAGAAATTAGTTGGCGGCTATTGTAAGTGGGACTGTTTTCTTTCTTAAGTAGTTTTATGGCTTTTAGGTTTTTTTTGGTCTTTGTTTTTTGTTTGTTTGTTTGTTTGTTTGTTTGTTTTTTTAATGTAGTTCCGGCTGGCCTTGAGCTATGTAGCCCATGCTGGCCCTAAACTCTTTGCAGTCCTTCTGCCTCAGCTTCCTGCATGCTGGAATTACAGGTTTGTGCTACAATAACTCAAGGCTTGTTTATAGTATACAGAAATGCCACTGAGTTTTGTATGTTGATTTTCTAAACTGTAATGTAATTTGTTGGCTAGTTCTACAAATTTTTTTAGTGGCATCTTCAGGATTTTTTACATGTGAATTCATGCCATCAGCAAATAGAGACAATTTAAGTTAGTCTTTACTTCTGTGGATGACTTTTATTTTCCTTTTTGCTTATTTCTTTAGCTAAGACCAAAATAAAATACTTAGGAATAAATTTAGCCAAGGACAAGAAAACTATAAAACATTGATGAAAGAAATTGAAGAAGATACAAATAAGTAGAAAAATATCCCATGTTGGTATATTGGAAGGCTCATGTTTAAGGAATTGTTAAAATGTACATACTACCCCAAACAATCTACAGATTCAATTTGATTCCTATCAGAATTCTAATATCATTTTTACAAGTAGAATGAAAAACACTAGAATTCATATAGAGCTATAAAAGATCCTGAATAGTTAAATAAATCTTGAGTAAAAAGAAAAACACGGAAAACATCCCATTCCCCAGTTACTTTGTTAAGTCTTCTAATCCATGAACATTGTGTCCTTGCATTTATTTAATGTCCTTGAATTTATCTTTTTGTAATTTTAATTTATAAGTTTTACACTGTTCACTTTATTTCACTTTGAATAATTGTCAATACTAATTTTTTCTAATTTGTTTCTGTGTGTGCTTTGCTAGTATAATAGACAGTTGGATTTTTGTATATTTAGCTTGTATATTGTGACCTGGATGAATTTGTTCATTTCCAGGGGTTTTTCAATAGATTCTTTAGGATTTTTCTATGGTAGATTATTTTATCTGTGAGTAGGAACAGATTTCTTTTCTTAGCTGTATACCTTTTATTTCCCTTTCATGTCTTGTTGCATTGACAAGAACTCCTAGTACTATGTTGAGGATCAGTGGCCAGAGAGACATCTTTTTCTGATTCCTTGCTCTAGGGGAAGCACTCAGTCTTTGGGCATTACCTATGGTGGGAGGTGTTTGTAGACTTTTCAGAGATGCTCTTAGCCCACTTGAGAGAATGCCCTTCTGTCCCTAGTTTGCTTGAATATTTTTTTAAGTATTTTGGAGCTTGCCAAATGTTTTTTATGATCATTTGGTTTTTATATGTATCCTGTTAATAAATCAATTATATTGCTTAATTCTTTCTTTAATGTCAAATTAGCTTGGTATCGCTGGTCTAATGTCCACTTGGTCGTGGTTACACAATTATTTTTAATATTACTGGGTTCTATTTGCTAATAATTTTTGGAGGTTTGCTGAACAGAGGCTCATGAGAAAAGTTGACTTTTTTCAGTTTTTATTTTTAGTACATGTTTGCAGTACATTATGGTTACATTCCTTGTGAGGAGCTGGTACACGTATATAACACATCTCATTTCTCTTTTCATCCCCTTCCCTTTTTCTCCTTCCCTTCCCTCCACCTCTTGATCCCCTTCCCATTTAAAAAATAATCTGTCTCTACTCTGTTATTCATGTTTATATCAGCACAAGTCACAGTAGCTAAATCATGGGAGCAGCCTGTATGCCCATCAGTAGATGACTGGATAAAGAAAAAATGGTTTTTATACACAATGGAATACTACTCTGTCACAAAGAAGGATAAATCTGAGTCACTTGTAGGAAAATAGGTGCACTATGAGACCATAACATTAAGTGAAATAAATCAGACACACAAGCTTAAATGTTGTATGATTTCTCTTATACAAGGAATCCAAAATACATATGTTTGTATGTTTTTTGTACTGTCTTTGACTAGTTTTGATATCATGGTAATACCAGCCTCAGAATATGAATTGGGAAAACATTTTTGTTACTAGATATGTCTATGAAAATAATCACAAGTGAAATTCATTTATGTATACATATTCTTAATAAAAGTGGTATAAATTCATGAGAAGTACAAAGAGAGAAAAAAGGAACTACTTCAGAGGAACTGACAAGTGATGAAGTTATGTAAGTATCACAGATACATCATTCTCCTGTCATCCAGTTTTATTTTCCAAGCTTTTCGCTTCCTGCAGTCAACTGCAGTTCAAAAACACTAAATGGACTTTTCAGAAATTGAAAATTTGTAAGTTTTAAATAACTTTTATTAGAGAGGGTTCTTATAATTATTCTACTTTATTTACTAATGATTATTGTTAATCTCTTACTGTACCTAGTTTATAAATTAAACTTATATATAGGTATGTATGTATAGGAAAATTTAGAATATACAGGGTTCGCTATTAACTGTGGTTTCAGACACCCACTCAGGGCCTCGGAATTTATCCAGCATGGACAGAGAAGGACTGCTGTATTTTCTTTTAAGTTCTAAAATGACCCGACTCAGAGATAATAATGAAAGAATATGTCTGTACCACAGTTCTCATTAGAGAAATCATTTGAAAATGTTAGTATCAAATTAGAAAGTCTAAAAATTAGAGAGATTATTAGAAAAAAACATTTTGAAATGTTAGCACTGAATATCATTTTTGAAGCCCTGTTGAGATGTGTCTCTTGAGTCAGGCATGAATTTTCAAATAATCCTGTGCTTCAGAGAAAACAAAAGTTTTGCTTTATCTGTGGTCTGATCATAGAGGACATACTTCAAGTACGGTGTGGTCAGCTGCATGTGTCTGCATGTGAAGGGCGATGAAAACCTATGGTGAACGTTTAAATTTTAAAAGTGTATTTAGTAAGACACATTGCTATTAATCCTCCTCAAAATGCTCTTTTGAAAAAATGCTCTTTTGATCACACTGATCTCATTACTCTTGCCACTTCTGAAACAGTTCTGAAGGTCCTCTTTTGTCTTTACAAAGTGTGATCAAAATTCTGTGAATGCAGCTATCGAGTTCCATCCACCAGCAGGGCAACATAAAAGCATTTTGGTGTGTTCTCATCCGCCTGATTCACCAGATCTGGTACTGTGTGACCTCTGCTCTTCCCCAGAGTCAAAAGGACCATGGAAGTAAACATTTTGAATAAATTTAGGACGTTGAGGCAGCCATGACACTACAAATAAAGACACAAAAAAGACTTCCAGAACTGTTTGAGAAAATAGCAAGAACGATGGGGTAAATGTGTCCAAAGGAAGAGAGAGTGTTTTGAGGGAGATCAATGGCAATGTGTCTTTTACTGTAATAATTTTAAAAAAAAGCATTCACAATATATTTTGATCACACCATGTATGTAGACAGTATTTAAATGTAGGTTCAAAAGATAAAGCATTTGGGAGAACAAAATGGAAAATATAATTTTAAAAGGTAATTGCATCTGTTGTCCATAATGACCACCAGTCCTGGCTACATCCAGCTTCCTATTTATAGGTTAAAAAAGTCAGTGACATTTTTGCAGAGTTGTACGTGGCCTTAAGTTTTTTCTATGATGACCTGCAGAGAGAGGGTTTTAAGAAGGTCAAAGCAGTTTGCATTTTCTGTAGAGTTCTAGATGTATAAAAATGTTAGTGCTAACAGGTTTCCCCATTAAATTTGGATTTCAGATAAATAAAAAATGTTGTTCTAGTATATTATAAGCTTCTCCCAAATATTCTGTATGACATATGACAATAAAACTTTCATTGTTTGTCTGAAATTCAAGTTTCACTGGATGTCCAGTATTTTCTCTAACAGCCTTAAGCTTTCTTCCACATGTTTTTTGTCTTGAAACTTTGCTTAACTTCAATCAAGATAAAAGCAAAAGGAGGTATAGGGGAGTGGATCAAAATTACTTAGCAGTTATTTAACAAAATTAGGCAGCAATAGAATGAGATGGCTGTCTTTTCCTTGAAGGTGAACATGACAGCAGACCTTGTGAGACATTAAATTTTTTCTGCCATTGGTGCCCACAGCAAGATTTTCATCCTTGGCTGGGAAAGTGGGGAGACCCACACCTCTCCCAGTAATACTTCGTGCCCTGTATATCATTGCTCACTCACACTTTCTATCTGCAGTGATCTCATTTCATTTGTCCTGCCAGCATCTCATTATTTAGAAGGATTCTTATTCATCCACACATTCTACCCTCAGTCTTTATTTGCATTTATCCTTTTAGGATGCTGCCTAAATCAGTGTCCACACACTGATAATAACCTTATATGCTTTCTGGGTCAGACATGCAAGCAAGCACAGTGTAGCCCCTGTGCGTTTTACTTAGGTGCCCACCATTGTAAGATTGTCCTCATATTGTGTATGGAGGTTGGGTTTGATTATTGGCCTAAAACTATATACTAGAACCCTGTCAACACCTGAATTCTCAGATACTAGCAAGAGAAGCCCTGGCAGAGGACAGCTCTTAGTAGTGACCTGCCCCTCCTCCCTTCCGTTATCTTCTTTCTCTGTTCCGAGCCACACAGCCTCACCATGAATTAGAACCACGTTGCTATGAACAGAATTCTTTTATCTGTTAGAATTTGTTTCAGCCTAGAAAAAGTTGATGCCACCCTCTCTTGTTTGTAAGTTCATCTGATTTTAGGGCACTTTGAGACCATTATCAAAGCTAAAGATTATTACTCCTTTTAGGGTCAAAAACTCTTTAATGTAAAGTCAGAAAAAAATAGGAAGTTTTCTAGCAGCCAAACTGAAAGCCTTCTTTGGCTTCCCATTTGTGAGATCCTAAAGAATGCAGGGCTCTGGACAGAGATGAGTTGGAGAGAACCCACTTGAAAAACAAAGAAGCAGCTTCTGGGCCATTTTCTTTATGATCTGAAAATTGACCTCAAAGTCTTCCCAAGTTTGGACTGGCCTTCAAATTTCTACCAATTTCAACTACATTCATTTAGGATATATAATAGGAAGGGAAAAGAATACCACTTGCTGAAATTTTATTAATGTTCCTGGGAATGTTTCTGCGCTTTTAATGCTGGATATGGAGTTTTCTAAGTGGAAATAATTTATTTTGCAAGTATTCCCTGTTTTCTTATATTTTACACTTAAGCCAAGAAAACTTTTTGGCTTCAGGTAACACTAGAATTATACATGCAATTGCATCAAATGTGTGTTGTCCAAATTTCATGGGCAAACGTGCAGGGAAATCACCCGGTTCAGAGACAGCATCATTGTTTTTAGCACCTGGCGTCTCTCTGCCTGTTTTCCAAGCTCAGCCTTGAGTGTGGAAATCGTACTTGAAAATACAGCCCTCTTTATTGCTTTATTTTCCTCTGGGAAATAAGTGTAGAACTGCTTCGTTCTTTAAAAACTATCAAGAATGTCACCTCACACCCATTGGGATGAATATGGTCAAAAAATAAAAATAAAAAAGGAAAACAAGTGCTGGTGAGAGTGTTGAAAAAATTGGAACCCCTTATGCACCATTGGTGGGAATGTAAAATGATATAGCAGTGGGGGGAATCAGTATGGTGATTCCCCAGAAAATTAAACTTACCTTGTTGTATGAGCCTATGATCCTTCCTTTGGGTGTGGACCCAAAAGAATTGAAAGCAGGGACTCAAAAAGATGTGTATACACTCATGTTTCCCAGTAGAGTTATTCACAGTAGCCAAGAGGTAGAAGCAACCCAGGTGTCTTATATTGGAAGGATGGATAAACAAAATGTAATACATGCATGCAGTGGAATGTTATTGAGACTTAAGGCAGGAAGGAATTCTGACACATGCACAACAGGGATGCACTTAGGACATTACTTGTGTGCTAAGTGAGGTAGGCCACTGAAGAACAGACAAATACTATGATTCCACTTAGATGAGGTATGTAGAATAGTCAAATTCACAAAAGCAGAAAGTAGAATGGAGACTTCAGGGGCTGAATGATAGGGAGTTAGTGTTCAATGGTGGCAGAGTTTCAGATGGAGAAGATGAAGAGTTTAGACATACCTGAGGGTAGAAGGGATCACTCATTCCTTCCAGTGCCTGTGTACGTGCATCTGACCTGGCATATGGCTCTGAGGCTGGGCCTGTGTTTACTCTGCAGATTGTAGGTGGCACCTGCCAGCACTTCATGTCTGTTTCTGGTTCCTGCACCCTAAGTCTCTGTAGGTTTTCTCCGGTTCCCCCTCACCCAATACTGATGTGGGTGAGGGCACCTGCCTGAAGTAACTCTAATTTAGGCTGGAGGGAGGGGGTCTTAACACTGGCTCAGATTTTCAGCTTAGCCCAATGCCTTTATTTTTTCTTTTCTTCCTTCCCTTCCTCCCTACTACCTTCCCTTTTAAAAATCAAATGGAATGTACAAATTAGGTGAATCTTGACACATACATACTGTATAGCCCAAACCCCTATCAGAGGTAGAATGTTAACATCGCACCAGGCAGTCTCCTCATGCCCTACCCCAATCCTCCCCCAGGAAAACATCTTTCTGATTTTCCCATCATAATTTTGCCTGTTCTGGAACTTCCTGTGACAGGAATCAGGCAGTAGGCACTCATGTTTCCTTCCTTTTCATTGCTGTCTGTATGCCATTGTCTTGCTGTGCCAGGCTTCTTTGGTGGACTCCTGGGCCATTCCCAGTTTGGAGCTCTTATGAATGAGGCTGCTGTGAACATTCTTATACAAGGCTTTTTGTGGACAGATGCTTCGGCTTCTGTTGAGTTAATACCTAGGAATGGAATGACTGAGTCATTGGGCAGTTTACAAAATTAGACAGATTATTTTACACTCCTGCCTACGAGGTGTGAGGGGTCTATATGCTCTGTGTCCCTGCCTTAGTTTGGTTTTGGCAGACTTTCGTTCTTTAAGGCATTCCACTGGGTGTGTAGAGATAGATCACCATAATTTTAATTTGCATTTCACTATTGGCTAACAATGTTGAACTCTGTTATTAATCATTCAAGGAATCTTCTTTGTGAACACTTATTTATTTTACTCATTTTTACTAGATTATCTTTTCATTATTCAGGTGTATTTATATATTTAGTGTACAGAATTTAAAAATTTGTATGATGTCTAATTTATCATTTTTTAAGTTTATAGTTATTATTTTTATATCCCAGGAAACATTTGCATACCCTGAGCCAGTGGTGGTTGAACCTATGGCACGCATGCCGCAGTGGGCTATTTGTATCATTGAAAGCTCTAAAAGATTCACCATCATTCCCCTAAGCTATGAGAAGTGCGGTCTCTTTTTTTTCCTTGAATTTTTATAGTTTGCTTTTATATTGGGTTTGTGATTCATCTTGACTTATTTTATGCATGTAGTGTGAGGTAGGGGTTGAAGATAATTTTTTCTACATGGACATGTTTTTTCCTAGCAGCCACTTGTTCAAAAGACTATCCTGTCCAAGATGTGATACCTTATTAAAAATCAAATGGTCGTGTAAGTGAGGGTCTGTTTCTGGGTGCTTTGTTCTGCTCCATTGGGTCATTTTTCTTTCTTCATGCCAGTTATAGCCTTGATTACCGTATCTTCATAGCAACCTCTCAACTCATGGCCATCATGTTCTCCTGGCTTTCTCACCCTGATGGAGTAGAAAATACCAATGTTGTTTGTTCATGCCCTAATAGGTGATGATGTCACTGATGGGTGGTGATGACTGGTGAATTCTGATGGGGACATGGGGCAAGACACACACAGGACATCTTCAGCAAATGTTTCTCTACCTATTGGGTTCTGGAAGTGAGCTCTCACATTTCCGTGTACCATCACCTCACTGCTGTAGTGTAGTTGACTGATCAATAGAGGAGCAATTGGGTGAAATAATTTTAATTAAGATCTTTGACTCAATGGCGGAGGAAAAAAAGTAGCAGCTTTTTACTTAGTTTCAGTATCAAAGAGGGCCATTTTATTTTGCAACATTCTCTAATCTTTATTTCACATATATTAAATGATGAGAGTACTCCTCCAGGTCATTGCCAGACACTCATGCATTCAGACATGTGGAAGCATTTTGTAGGAATTGCCATTCTGACTATTTTCTCCCCATTGGGATTTTAGACATTCAGGAGGTGGGCGGTTAGTTCTTGTGTGTGTATGAGACTCAGATGTGAATTCTCACATTATTGATTTTCTATTGATAAACAGAACATTTACATCACTTACTAGACGTGCATACCATCCTAAAGAGCCAGCTCTTACCATCACAGCGGTTTTGATTTTAGGCATAAACAGGAGTAGGGATAAGAAAATAACAGCAGTTGTGTACTGCAGGTGCTAAGACTTGAGTCAGCAGCCGACAGTGGTGATGAGCCTGAGGGGTCAGAAACGTGCCATACTTGTCTTTGGGGGATGTTTGGAACATCCCAAAGTCCCTTGGCACAGGGGCCAAGTGAGTGTCCTGCATAGGGGAGGGAGGGTCTAGGGACTATGGAGAGAAGGGCAGAAGTAGCTCCCTCAGTAAAGGGTTTACTTGGGGGCAGGAGGATAAAACATAGCTGCCTTCTGCTTGGTTTCAGTGTGGACCTTGGCTGTGAGTCTTCCAACAGGTGGGTTAAGTATGTCTGGATCTCAAATGGCCAAAGAATAGCACTTTTTCTCTTTTCCGTAAGTCTCTTAGCTTCCAATTTTGAGCTTCTTTCACACATAACCTGCTCCATAGTTATTGCTGCAGTCATTATGGGTGTCTTCTGCCTCTCAAGGTTGTGTTGGAGGAGGGATCTTCAGAACTAAAAGGGGTCGTCCCCCCCCCAGTGAGGCAGTGTCTACCCTCAGGTCAGGGGACACTGTTCACACAGACGAACTCTGCAGTGTCCAGGCTTCTGTATTCCGAGTGCTCTCAGGTTTGTACCTGGTGAAAGCTGAGAATGGATGGCACCTTTATAACAGTCCAATTTCTAGTATGCTCCTTTCATACCTTAAAAGTCTCTACTTCCTGGATCTTTCACCCTATGGTGAGTGGAAGCCTTCTTTCATCTATGCAGTGTATGAGTTTCTGGACAAAACAAGCATGGATCAGCCCGGCATGGTGACTCACGCCTGTAATCCCAGCACTCGGGAGGCTGAGGCAGGAGGATCTTTGCGAGTTTGAGACCAACCTGGGCTACAAAGTGAGCTCAAGGCCAGCCTGAATAGTATAGTGAGATCCTGTCACAAAAAGACAAGGGTTGGGGAGTTGGCTTAGTGACCTAAGCT
>RJWT010029923.1:0-14794 GCA_004365215.1 Cuniculus paca | reverse complement strand
GATAGTATGGTCCCAGGCACTTCCAGCATGGGCTAGAATTTCTCTGAAGTGAGACTGTTTGGTTTTCTAGCCAGTGCTGGCTATGGGTATCTGATGGTGGGTGCCTGTGCTCCTGCACTGAGCTGGGTACCAGCCTACAAGGGCCCTTGGAGTTTGCAGGGGAGCAGAACTGGCCAGGGTCTGCGGATCTAAGCTGGTTAGTAACCTACACAATGTTTGGAACATGTATGGGAGCAGAACTTGGTCCAAGCAACTTCTGCAGGCTTGCCCGCAACCTGGAGCTGCTGGAAGAAGCCAGCAGCAGTCCTGGCCCCAGGCTTATCCTACCCAACTCCAAAATGGCTCCTGGCCAATTGCTCTCTCCTGTGGAAGGATCGAATCCCCTGAACTGACCACCAGCCAGCGCATATCTCTATGTCCATCACTCTCTTCCACTGCTGTACCTGTCAGCAGAGACCTCTGGGGTTGACGGTGACTGTGCGTCTCCAGGCTCCTCTTCTCACAGGGTGATTCTGGCTCCAGGCTAAGGTGCTGTCAGCTACCACCTTCTTCTTCTTTTAAGTTTTCCTTTTTTACTCTCCCTGTGGGCTTCAATTCATAGTTTAGATTTTTCCTGGGTCCAGATGACCTACCTCCTTCCTTCTTGTCCTCTCCATGATATTGTATTCCAGCATCTGAACTGTTTCTCTCAGAGAGACTGTTTACTGTTCTGCCATCTTTCTGGAAGTCCACTGTAGGTATTTCAAATATAGGTGATTTCATGGATTTTAAAAAAATATAAGACTTAGAGAAAAAGATAGGGGAAGTGATATCTAGAAATAAGTAATTATAAAAAGCTACTTCTAAGCTTGAAGATAACTAGAATGTTAACTTTATTTGCGGGTCACTTTAGCAATTCATAACCTTCTAGATAATTGGGTGGATTTTTTTTCCCTGAGGCAAGTAGAACAGAAAAAATTGGTAATGAGGTCAGACAGAAGCATCCTGGGAGTTTATTCCAGTGTAGATTCTTGAGCCCCATGATATGAATTATTTGAACCCAAGGGTGATCTTGGAAATAGCTCAGATTCTGGAAGTGAGATTCAAATGGAGTTAAATTCACAATGTTTAGATCTGACATAGCTTTCAAAGGCAGAGGATCATTTATTCTTGTGCTTTACTTCTAGTAACTTTACCAATTTTACCATGCCACCCAATATGAGACTACAGACTGCTCTTTAGAATGGGCTCCAAAGTGATGTAGGAATCTATGGTTTGTAAGAAGAGATGAAATTAAAGGTAAAAAAATTCCATGTACTTCACCAGAAATCAACAAAACTTTATTCTGAAAAGGATGTAGATCTAGCAGGGTTTTTGGAGGTTAATGTGGTTGAATTTATTTGCATATGGGGAGACACAGAGTCAATGTAAGCAAATATGAGTGTGTGTTTTTGTTTTGGAGGTACTGTGGAAGAGACAATATACAAAATAAATATATTCCAAAACAAATATGCTTCCAAACAAGACAACCACGTATGTATTGTATAATACATTCAGATATATGATATGTACACTATACACTCCATGTAACTAATATAAACTATGTATTATCTAAACATGTATTAAACACACATCTAGATTGTAGATAGCTACAAACTTATAGTGATTCCATCTATGACTTCCACACCCCAAAATAGCTCTTAGTCCAACAGTATGGTGATAGTCTTGCACTAAATTAAAGAATTTATAAAACATATAATCTATTTGCACTGTATGACACATATGAAAAACCAGTATTACTGACCACAATGAAGAGATTGTAAAGGAGAAAAATATGCTGAATCAAGAAGAGGGCAAAAATGAGAACTTTAGTGGGACAGGAATGTTTACATCATGCTAGGCCATTGTGAAACATATTTTGTGTTTTGAAAGCATGGGTTTAATAACCCATGAGGAACTTATGTTAGTCATGTCCATGAGGCTTGAGACTTGGCACTGATTTAAACTGGCTCTGACATTTTCACCTGAGACTTTCCTAGCTATTAGACTCTACGCTGCTCTATGTACATTTAAAAGCTCTGTTTTAAATAAGGGGAAGTTACTGGAAGGGAAACTTCAAAAAATAACTAAGAAGTCTTGAGATCTTAATACACTTGGAAGTTTTTAGCTCCCTGACATCTGCTCAAAGGAGAACTGACTTGGCACTTGGTAAAAATGAACACAGTAAGGAAGGTGGGCAGCAGTTTTCTTTCCAGAACAAATCACAATCTTTCCTTGGAAGATAGCCCAGATGGGTAGGGCCAAATCAGCAACATGAACCAGAATGACAGGGCAACTTCATCTGACATTTGATAACCTTCATTTAGTCTACTGACAGGCCACTGACTTTCAGAAAATAAAAAATGGTGCCTTTACCCCCTTTCCTTCCCCACTCACAACAAAGCTAACAATAACACATACACACTTTTATTAAAGTGTCTTCTTCATCTAACACGTCAACACCTCCATTATTCTGGTACCCCAATTTAGACCTAGTCACTATGTTGTGCATACGACATTCCAGGAACCTCCTAACTCGCTGCCCTTGTAGTTTAATCTCGTCCTAGAAGCCAGACAAATCTTCAGACATATATCAGATTATATCATGTTCCTAAACTGTTCAGTGACTTTCCTTTGCATTTCTCATTTTTATAATGGACTTACAAAAGTTTCTAGAATTCTGAAAATCAAATAAGGCACATAAAATACTTCACACAGTGCCTGCAAATGTCAGACTAACCTAAATATACTCTCCAAAACTTGAAGAAGCCCAACAATTTTCATGAAGTCTGTTAAGTAATTAGGCAAACAAATTTAAGTTATTCCACATATTCTCTATACTTTGCTTCAAAGAAATTAAAAGAATCAAGATAGTTTATTAAAAATACCCATATCATAACAAGATAAAAATAAAGTTGCAGGAGAATTACACTATATAACACAAGATTATACCAGAGGTGGTTGACTAAAGTGTATGTCATCAGGTACATGGATTACCTAGAGATAGGCCACAAAGTTGGCTCTGGGCTTCCTAGCAATTATTAGCACCATAAGCAAAAATAGTAATTAAATGACCTTCTCAGAAGGAGTACAAATGGCCAATAAATATATAAATAAATGTTCAACATCAGAGGTTATTAAAGATATGCAAATTAAAACTACTTTAAGCTACCATCTTAACCCAGAAAGAATGGTTATCATAAAAAAAATTATAATAACAAATGCTGGTGAGGATGTAGGGAAAGAGGAACTCTACATTGTTGGAAGAAATATAAACTAATACAACCACTATCAAAATCATTGTGGAGATTTCTCAAAAAACTAAAAATAGAAATTCCATTTATCCCAGCAATTCCCTTTCTAGGTATCTTCCTAAAAGTGTTAAAATCATTATATTACAATGATACACATACACCCATGTTTATAACAACACAATTTATAATAGCTAGATGTTGGAAACAGCGTATATGTCCACCAACAAATGAATAGACAAAGAAAATGTGGTATTTATAAACAATGGTGAATTACTCTGCCACAAAGATACACTTAAGGAATTCGTAGGTAAATGGATACAATTTGAGGACATAATGTTAAATGAAATAAGTCAGACACACAAGTTTACATAAGAAACTTAGTTTCTCTTACATAAGAAACTGAAATATATATACATATATATGTATATATATGCAAATGAGAAAAATGGAAGATAGGAAAACAGAAAGTGGGGAGAGGTTCAGGTGGTTCTCCAATTTACCTATCTTACTGTTTCAAAAATATTTTAATTTATACGTTCATTTGTTTTATTTACACTACTAGTTTCTTTGCCCACTGAAAAGTTTTGTGCTGATATGTTTCTTCTTTGTAAGTTAATCTTCTTTGTCGATGTCCTTATACTCTGAGTGACTACTTGGAAGATGATACACAGTGTATTAACCATTGTTATTCTTTTATTTTGTTATGAAATTTTATTTTTTCTTAAAACAAAAAAAGAAAAAAATTACTTATGACACGTTCAAGATTAAAACAAGCCAGTTATTTAAAAGGGACATGTTGTTTCTGGTATAGCAACTTAAAAACATTTGCTCTTTGGGTCCTCATATCAAAGTTATGGTATAATAGCATAAATATTGTCCTTGAAATGTATTCCTACAATATTTAAAATAATGAGTTTTGTAGGGCTGCTTTTCATGATCCTTAATATAAGCAGTAATACAGAAAGGCAGTGTAGTAAAGCAAATCTACTGAAGGAGTATTTGTTGGGGCAGTGGAGGAGACACAAAATCAAGTAGGTCATATATATCCAAATAAATCTAACCATAAATTTGAGAGTACAGTATCTGTAGAAATAGAAGGACAATGTATTTTTTAGAAAATCTTCCAAAATTGTTCTCAACTAGGTTTTTCATAAGTTTAATGTGATAATCCAGGTTAAACTTATATACTCAAACACTTCTTTTCTAAGTAATGGCAGTAGATTAACACCATTTCATCAACACTAAACCTTATCAGGACATGTTAGAATAAACAGTAATACAAGCAATGCAACTTGCTACTGAATTCTCAAGGATATAGTAGTTGAAAAAGGTATTTGGAGTTGTAGGCAGCTAAAATTTGAAAAATATTTACTGAAACAATTCTTGATAACCATCTATGTGTGTATATATATATATATATAGTGGAAAAAATCAATTATATAACTAAGCCAAGTATATACACATAATTTACTCTGTGTGTGGTAGCACATACCTGTAATTCCAGTACTCTGGCAGGTTGAGGCAAAAAGATCATGAGTTCAACCACAGCCAGGGCAATTTAGTGCCTTAGTGAGACTGTTTTGAAATTAAAAGGGAGGATCTGGAGATTTAACTCAAGGCAAAGCCCTGGGTTCAACTCCCAGTGTCATGGGAGGGGAAAAAAATGTTCATCTTGGTTTAAAGAACCTGTCATCCTTTGGATAAGAACTGATTAAAATTTTCCTGACTACAAACCATGGCAATTCTGTGACTGGTGCTACCTTCAGGTACCATAATCTTGAAATGTGTTTAGGGCTGGGGTTTTAGCTCAGTGGCACAAGCGCCTGCCTGACAAGTGCAGGGTCATGAGTTTGATTCCCAGCACCAAAAAAAAAAAAAAAAAAAATGTGTTTAGGAAAAGTCTTAAGAGTTTTCCTTCAGCTTGTCCTTTCTTATTGCTCTCCCACATATTACATTTGCAATTGCTCAAATTTAGCTTGCTTGGTCACTAATTTAGGATCTTTCTTTTTACTCCCTTCTTCCTTTTCTCATTTTCTCCTCTTGCCTAAACAGGTTCAACCTAGTAGGGTTAATTGTATAAGTAATCACTCAGTTTAAAAGTACATTCTAGGGTGTTATTATTCATTTCTCTTACCACATCATGAAAAAGTAGCTTAAATGTAAAGAATGTGGAGTCAGGCACATTTATGCATAATTCTAGCTATGTTACTAATTAGTTGAGTGACCTGAACACTTTGCCTAAACTCTGAGCCTTACTTTTCTCATCTATGATCAATAAAAGAGACGTTATCTAGAAAATGCCTGACATTCTTTACCTAGGCACTCAGTAGTTGTTAGTTTTACTGCATCCCCATTTACCATAATACAAAGCTGCTAGGCAATAGTAATTAAATTATTCTAAGTGCCAGATGTGACATTTGTAAATATTAGGTCTTATCTTAGCAATTGGGGTTAGACTCTACTTTTTAAAATCTAAAACCATTCAATTTAACTTGGAAGCTGTGGTAGATAGAACAATAATCCCCCAAAGGTACCCACATCCCCAGAAACTGTGCATGTATTCTCTCACATAGTAAAGGGAACTTTGCATTAAATTAAGGATTTTGAGACAGATTATCCTGATGAGTTCTGTGTAATCACAAGCATCCTGGGAAGTATGAGAGGGAGATAGGAGACAGAGTTAGAGAGGGAGGAGAATTAGAAGAGTTATGACAACAGAAGCAGAATTTGGAATGGTGTGAGGCTGGCTCTAAAGATGGAAATAGGAATGCAGACTCTAGAAGCTGGAAAACACAGGCAAATGAATTCTCCCATAGATCCTCCAAGAAGAATACAATGTTGCCAGTGCCTGGATTTTAGATCAGTAAGAATCATTGGACTTCCGGCCTCTAGACCTATAAAACAATAAATTTGTACCTTAGGTCACTAAGTTTGGGATAGTTTGTTACAGGGTCTAAAGATAATCAACTGCAACTGAGTCAGGCTTACTTTTGGGTCTTTTGGTGGGCTGAGTGAGAAAATATGTGTGAGTTCATGATGATGCTATCAATTCAAATTTAAGACTATAGGCTGTTTAGTTGAGCTGTTTCATTTGTATTAATATCAGGGATAGCACAGTTAGAATGCACCAGAATTATTTATTTTGCTTTATCCCACATTACAAATACAATTATCTCAGAAAAGCAGTATGAACACTACCATCAATAAAATGACTAATGAAAAGTCAAATTTTCTTGTAATTTTATGTCCTTGTAATATATTCGATTAAGGATATAAAAAATTAACATTTTAAAGTCACTCAGAATTATAACCTTTAAAAATCATTTTATACTTTCAGAATTATTGTCCTTTCCCTTCTTTACCAATCATAGTCCTAATATCTGTTACATAATTATTTTTATTGCTTTGGCCAGTGTTTTAGTTTATTAAGTTAGTAGATAACATTTATTATCATATAATCGTACAAACTAGCTTTTAAGATACCTGGAAAAGGATTCTAAAGCCAGCTTCTTTATTGCATCCTTGATTATGATTCTATAGAGCACCATGTTCAACAACACTGGTAAATTTCCAGTGAGGTATTAATATCTGATTTAAAGACATACAGGAGCAAGCTAAGGACTGCATCTTTGGTTCATAGTACAAATAAGATCCACAACTGTATTGTCTTTAACATTACAAAACCAGAACTGATTTAAGGAGCTTGCAAAAACAAATTGTACCCCATTACCAAGTACTCAAATATCTACAGTAACTTTTTCACAGAAAATTTATTCCATTGTAAAGAGATCAGTTGATATTTCTTTGCCGACTGGGTCAGCACGATCGATTTATGTATAAGAAACAGGACATGGGACTATATTGGCTGTTATTATGAATATAAATTGACAAATATACACTAATGTATATTAAAGTAATCATTCTAGAAAGCAGCAAGAATTGGCATTTGGTTGAAATTTATTATCAGTTAAATCGGGTCACCCAAACTGGCAGACTACAAAGCATTAAGTCACAGTCCAAAGGGTTAGGTCTGCAATTAGCAGGGTTTCAGCAAGAAGCTGAGGGAAGAGCTGCCTGGTGACAGGAGGCAGCTGCACTGAAATACAAAGTTTTAGCAGAGTATGACCAGCTTTGTCAATTAGGAGAACACATGCCTGACGCCAGAGAGCCTCACAACAATGAGATAAAGATTATATTAGAGTGAAGCTGAAGAAATGAACCAAAGTTGAATTAAGACTTTGAATTCAAGTGTTCACCTGGATCCAAAGTGCGACCATTCAAGGAAAGGATACTTGGGAGGCACAGAGGAGAGCTGAAAAAAAAGCCAGGAATGTGCCTAGCAATCAGTATTTTTCAGTTGCACACTGAAAATACACTCTGAGTATTGCAAGCAAAATAGTATTTAGTGAAAGGCAGCTGGGAATAGGGTCTCATAGAATTGACAGAAGTTGGAAGACGTGGTCTAAACAGAATCCAAAATTCTCCAGAGATGGGGAAGTTGGATAATCACCACTGTTTTGTGGCAGGAACTCTGTGGTCAGAGTGCTGTCTTTCAGATAGAGTGCCTTTCTGATTTTAGTTTCCACATTCCTCTGTTCAAGATTCAAATCTAGAGAAAAAGCACTCAGTTGGCATTGTTTGGGTACTGTGTTCCCCACAGATCCTCCCTCATCTATAACACTCTTACTGAAAAACAGGGACCCTGGTCATTGAACAGAGTGAGGTAGCAAAAATTCAACTAGAAGAAATCTAAGTAGAAATCTACTAGGAAATTATAAACAGACAATGGATAGCCATTATCCCATAAATGTCCATATACAGTTGGTAAAATGAAGAATAATAGGGCCTAAGTAAAAAAATGTTTTACCTTAGGGTCATAAATTCAGTTCTAAGTCTTAGACTCTTCAAGTTAGAGAATAGCTTGATACTTGACATTTTCAACTTCTGATTACTATTCATGTTGGATTGGAAAATATAGATTCCTAGGGATCAGACAGTGTCTAACAATAGTTATTTAGTGCTTACTCTATATGAAATATTGTAAATATATTATAGACGCATTATTATATTTAATCTTTTGATATCAAATATGATATAAGCATTACCATCTAATTTTATAGATGAACTGAGGTTTAGACTACTTAAAAGCTTGCACAAGGAAGAACTACAGAACACTGAAGAGTAGCATAATCCTAATTATAGCAGTGAAACAGAACTAAATAGAAGTGAGGGTTCCTCTTGTATCAATTTTAACTTCTGTTGACTTCGTGATTTTGTTCAATCAGATATAGAATCAATTCTACAACAGGATTAAGTTGGAGGATGATGACATGCCAGGAATTCAGCAGTACAAGTTAGTGAAGAGAATGACGCAGTTAAGACCAAGCATGATCAAATATGACAGAGATTAAAGAAACATAATTAGACAAAGAGGCTGACTTCCCCATTTACTGTTCAAAGGGCACATGAAGGTCAGACATGGCTTAGACAAGCACTGGCAGCAGTGTAGGCCTATCCAGAAGGATAGGGTAACCCAGTAATCCTAGTCAGTGGATAATGACTGCAGTTCAGTAGTCTGAAAATATCCATCATAGTAGACCTTATTTTGAGAAGCAAAATCTAGTCAGAACTGGAATGAATGAAAAAATTTCTGAACCAAGCGTAAAGTTTATACCTTATTTACAGTGGTATGGAAAAGATACGGCTTTAATTAGGAGAGGTGACCAAAGGAGAATCCAGTGCTACATCCTGGGAAACATTAGAGACAAGTAAGTGGCACAGCCTGAGGTCCACCTGTAAGCCAGAGCTCACACTTGGCATGCTACGCCTTCAGCCAGAAGGCTTCATGATTTCTATGGATGGGCACTGAAAAAACAGTTGTATTTAGATTTGGCTCATGAATTTGGATGGATCTTGAGGTGGATATAGGGAGATACAGTTATGGGGAGCAGGAGAAGACAAGGGGAGGGAAAATGGAGTAGGGACTAATTGCTAGGGTCATCAGAGTCATATATTACCCAGAATTTAAGCTATTCTTGAAACTATTAAAGAAAAAATAACAGCCTTAGCTAACTTCTATTTATCACAAAAACAACATTCTTTGGACAGCCAATCTTGATTAAAAGCTGCCAAAATTCAGGTCTGCAAAAGGAAAACAAAACCCAAAAATTAAATTGTCTAGCTAGAGATTTAGTCACTATTTTTGGCAAGGCATTTTTACCTTTTTATCATGTTTATAGCTTTTCTCTACAGTTTTATTGAAGCTTTTTCTTTTAAGAATGTATTCTTTTCCTTGATGAGGTTTTAACATTGCTGTCCACAAGTTACTTTCTCTTAACAACATGTCTATCTTTTACCTTCTCTTTTATTTATTGATGATTTACTTTCTACATCGACAGCATTCCTTCAAGGGGTGCTATGGACTGAATTTTGTCCTCCCAAAATGTGTATGCTGAAATCCTAAACCCTAATGTGATGGCATTTGGAGGTGGGGCCTTTGGGAGATAATTATGCTTAAGTAACATCATGATGGGATTAAGATGAGGATGAGAGAGATCACTGTCTCTCCATACCATACACACACCAGAGTTATGTGAGTAGAGGTTATGTGAAGATATGGAGACAACACCAATCTGAAATCCAGAGCAAAGCCCTCCCTAGAACCTAACCTTACTACCGCTCTGATCTTAGAATTCCAATGGCCAGAACTGAGAAAATAAATTTCTATTGCTTAAGCAACTTAGTCTACGACATTTTGTTCTAGTAGTCTGTCTCAGTTCACTTTCCATTTATGTAATAGGCTACCTGAGACTGGTTTATTTATAAAGCATAGGGGTTTATTTTGTTCTGGACTCTGGAAAGTCCAAAATCAGGTGCCTGAATATGGTGAATGCCTTATGTTGTTTCAGTTCATGGCAGAAAGTGGAAGGGAAAGAGGGCATACACAAGGGAGCATGATGAGAGCTTTATAACAATTTGCTCCCAAGGTAGCTCTTTCAGCCACACCAGAGAGAACTCACTCTTGCAATGAGGGCTCTGTCCCCATGACCCAAACACCTCCCACCAGGCAACAATTCCCAACACTGTTGCACTAGAAATTAAGATTCCAACATGTGAACTTTTGGGGCACACATTCGAACCATGGCAATCTTCAATCACGATTCTAAAAGTGGAATTTAATTAACATTTCTAGACACCATCTTTATGAACCTGAGGAAAGTTTTGTGATTCTTGTGTATTCATTTTTCTACCCACAAAATATTTACAAGCATCCTCCCATGGATGGTATAAACCAGTGTCTTGACTCTTCATAGATGTACTTATGTAAAAATCTGAAAGTAAGTTTGCTAAGTGATAGCTTTCCAATAACCTAATCTAGCTGCTGTATGTGATCAGCTTCCTTCCAGAATTCTTCCGGTCTCTCCCCATGACTGCAGGCTTCACTGGGGAAGAAGTTAGTAAAATATACTTCTCTGCTCCTAGCTTCTGGCTACTTTTACAATGTCTTATTTTGCATCCTTCCTCTTTCTACTTGACTATGTTACCTTTTCTTAATTATTTAACATTGATAATATTGAAGAAGAATAATACTGAAATAGATATTACAGATAGATAATGTTGAAATAGGATACTAAAATATTATAGATAGATAACACTGAGCTAGGATAGATAGTGAAAAAGAAAAAAGTATACAATGCCTGAGGGCTTACCCTATTTCACCTAGTAAATCACTCTGTCAAAATTACTATTAAAAGTATTTGGAAGAACATGAAGAGATTTTGTCAGAAGAGAAATGTATCAAGTGCAAATTTCCAGTATGTTATAAAAGATTGTAACAGCATGAACACATAGATTTATACTAAATTGTTATTGAAAAAATAATAGAATTTAAACACCTGAAGATTAACAATGCTAGGAAATGTGGTGACACAACAAATGAACTATATTTATGATACACATGGAAAAATATGAACTGTCTGCTCAGGTTGAGACACTGTATTATAAAATAGTTCTAGTGAAAATGCCTATAATTTGACTTTTCCTTCATTCATATAAACTATTCTCACGTTGTCTATTTTTTCTTTCCTTTTTTTTTTTTTGTCGTCTTTTTGAGACAGGGTCTCATTATGCAGGTCAGACTGGCCTTGGGCTCACTTTGTAGCCCTGGCTGGTCTCAAACTTGCAACGATCCACCTGCCTCAGCCTCCCACATGCTGGGATTACAGGAGTGCATCACCACACCCAGCAGTCTATTTTTTCTTACAAGTTAATAGAATGACTGAGAATTTCATCACTTCCTATCTATATTACTTGCCAATTTTTATCTATAGGAGTTTCTAGGCCAAATTTCTAATGAAAATCTATTAAAATGTTAAAAATATAAACATTCATATTCATTTCTAATTTAAAAATGATTTTGTCAGATTTTTATATTTCTTAAACGTTTATCAGAATTTAAAAGTTGGTATCTTTTAGTTAAAGTATATTTTTGAGGCAGAGACTACAAAATGGTTTGGTGGGAATTGAGGACAATATTTAAATGTTCATTAATTTTATGAAAATGTTTTCTATACTGCAGACATTTCTTCTCCATTTAGGAGACTTGGTTAATTTTTTATCCTGATAAGTATTGGTGCTGCGATAGATCAGAAACTTCGGGAGTATGTCATTTGATGGGCACATTTACTCTAACACGGAGCTATATCTAGTAGTAGCTTTCTACTACTACTCTTCTGAGGCTGGTAAACCAGTCACTTCTTGACCTTTTCCTCTGGGAAACAGCATGAGGAGAGTGGTAAAAAATTCACTGTCACACCACATAGCACAAAAACAAAGCGCATCTTTCCCTTTGAAGGTAACACAGAACCCTGGCAAGGCAGGGAGGGAATATGTGATCAATCCTCAGTTATTTTAAAATGCATTTGTTTCATTGGAACCTTTAAAATTTTGAGAGAAATAAACCTAACACTCAAATCTCTTGTAACACGTATGTCAACAATACAGAAAGGCCGTGAATTTTCTTGGTGCACACCCTAATGCCTAATTTTTGAAAGAGCTTCAGACATAAGAGTAACAATGTAAATAATTAGAGCTTGAGCCCTCTAACCTTATCCCTCATGGTGAATCGAATATTTTGCTTTCTAAGTGGGCTGAGTGAACTAGAAAGTGGAGTCAGAAAAGAATTCCATTACAGCCTATGACTTAATGAATGTCTGGAGTCATGTTTAGCCTCTTGGAATTCCAGGAGGTTCCCTGGAAAAATTGGGACACTACCTACCCCACTATGTGGACTACCTCACCTCAACGGCGCTCTTCACAGACAGCAATCGCGATGCAAGTCGGAGCCACAGTTAGTTTTTTAAGCGCTCGAATGTCTGATACAGCGCCGGGGGCAGAAAGAAGGAGAAAATGTCAACCTACAGATGTCATTCTTCCAGACCGGGCCGTAACCCCTGGGCACCTGCGATGTGGCACGAACGGCGCCCTGAAGGCTGTTTGCTCACTGAATTCTCAGTGGCTCTCTTAACCCCTGGAAGCGTCGGCTCGAGCTCTCTCCGGAGACTTTGCCGAGCCTCCTCTCCCTCAGGCTCGTCGGGGATAACACACAAGCACCCACCAGCGCGGCTCCCTCCGCCTCACCAGCCGCTCGTGCGAAGGAGGGGACAGGGCGGGGCTTAGCCTTTAGAGGCCGCGTCAGCCAATGAGCACGCTGCCTGCCTTCCGGTTGGCGATCTGACCAATCCAAGCAGGTCGGTGTAATCTTCGGCTTTGCTCGGCTCTTTTCGCTGCTGCGGGCAGCGGGGTGCCGCCGCCAACGCCGCCGCCGCCGCCGCTGCTAGAGAGGCGCTTTCCTCTTATTTTTTTCCCCCTGTGTTCACTTCCGGGTCCGGCGCCGATCCGGATGCTCGAGGCAGAAGGATGTTTGACCTCCGGATAAGCGAGGCGCCACTGTGCATTCATTCCCGGCTGCATCGGTGGCGGCAGCAGCGGCCCGGGCGGCGACTCTCCGGCCAGCGGCGGCGGTAGACGGCTCCGGGAGCAGAGCGCAGACCGAGCCCGGCCCGCCGCGTCCCTCTCGCCGCGCTCCCGGCCTCGCCGCTCCCTGCCCGCGCGCTCGCCGTCCTCGGCCGCCGGCGGGGGATGCGCGGCCGCTGCCGCTGACGCGGGACGGGCTCCGGGCTCCGGGCTCCGGGCTCCGGGCTCCGCGCCGGCCCGACGCCGCTGGGGCCGCGCCTGAGGTGAGGCGCCTTCCCCGCGCGCGCGCCCGGCCCCGGCCCGCGGCGTCGCGGCTGCTGCGCCGGGCTGCGGGTGGGGCCGCGGGGTCGAGGCCGGGGCCGGGGTCGGGGCCGCGGGGCGGAGCTGCCCGCGTGGGGCGCGCGCCGGGCTCCCGACGGGCGGGTGCGGGCGCCGGGGCCTCCCGGGCCGCTCGCGAGCCGTGCACCCCGCGGGACTCCGGCTGCGGCGGGCGGGCGGGGGCGGCGCGGCGCGGGGAGTCTGCCCGGCTCGGGGGTCCGCAGCCCCCACGTCTCTGGTTAGTGGCGCGGTGGTGGAGGTGCGTGGCGGGGCCTGTGTCCCAGTCAGTCCAGATTTCCCACCTCGTGTCGTAGGGGAGGACGAAAAGTTAATGGGGAGCAGACAGAGACAGACAGACCGACGCAGACAGGCGGGCAGACCGGCAGACGCAGAGGCACTGTGGCTGCGCTGTGCAAATTAGTTTTAACTCTCTTGTGATGAGTACCCAGTGGCCTCTTTAATCCCTCTGGTAGAAAATCTACTTATTTTTAATAAATGAAGAAAACAGGTCATTTATTTGTGGTACTCTTACAGTTTTTGTGACTATGAGTGGCATTTGACCACAGATAGTGAGAGATCATTCAACTGTAAAGTGGAATACTTTTAAATTAAAATCATTCAATTTTTAAAGCCCTGTACTGCATGTTTCTTTGAAGGAAACTGGTTACTCTCGTATATAAATACATCGTGGAAGAAAAATATCACGCAGATTATTATAAGCGTAATTTAGAATTAGAAAGATGGGAGACTGGTTTAAGAGAAAATTACCACCAAAACATCAAATCTGATTTGTAACATTCTTGATACTTTTTTAAAAAAAGATGTGCTTAGAGTGCTCTGTAAGTATTTCTAAATTTTGCTTCAGCTTTATCTTGAGCTAAGTTATCTTCGTCTTTTGTGTATGTTAGCCTTAATAGTTGCACAAAAGATGAAAATTATGGGCATTAAAAGAATGGTGTCAAATGCATTGTATAGTTTTGGTGTAATTCTTAGACTGTGTAGATAACTTTTGCTTTAAGTGAATTTACATTTCTGCGTCTGCATTAGTAGAAGTAGTTCTTATTAGAATGAGGCTCAAGAAAAGTTCATTGTAATGTTGCAGTAGGTGAGCTTTTTGGGGGGATCTTGAGGAATGATTATCCTTATTGATTTATTCTGCTCATTGACCTCTTCTGCCATTTGTCAGCTTAAAAAAATTAATGAATTATGTAATTATTGACTTTTAAAAT
>RJWT010029921.1:0-14795 GCA_004365215.1 Cuniculus paca | reverse complement strand
AGGCAGTCGAATGTTGAGGCAGTGGCATAGTTATTGTTGGGGGCTTTTAGCCAGATTTATATCATAAATCAAGAGCACAGAGCCCAGCAGGGTGATTTGAAACATGAGTTTGGCCAGAAAGGATGCTCCAATAAAGCTATGGACTGTAAAGATAAAGTTGAGAGCTTGATTGCTGAGGAACAGGGAAATAGAAAAGATAGCCTGAAGGCTGTGCAAAAAGCAGTAAGTCTCGAACCTTTGCAGCTTGCAAACTGCAAAAGTGGAAGACTTTGCTTTGAGGAGAAAGCCTCAGAGCACCATGTTCCACAATGGCAGCAGAGGCCCCAAGAGGTTCCAGAATGGTGGCAGCATAGAGAATCTGTTCCTCGCAATTAGGTTCAAAGTGCCCAGCAATCCAGACGCTTGACCCCTATGGCCAAGAAAGAGGAAAGCCTGGCTACTGCTCCAGCTGGCAGTGAACCTTGGCAGCATCCATGTGACACTGGTTTTAGGTGCATGGAGAATGCATGTGTTCTAAGGTTAAAGAGACTTCCACCCCAATTTCAGAGGGTCTGGGAGGCCAGGCAGTGCGCCCCTGAGAGGGCAATGTGTGATGCTGTGAATGCGAAGCCACCATGGAGACCCCACAGGTTTGGAAAAACCAGGAACATGGATCATCTAAAGAAACCTGCAATGGGAGTACAGAGCCAGCACAAGAGAGATGCCTTGGGATCAGTGACCACTAGAAGTGCCGTAGGGGTGGAACCACACAAGACCTTTGGAGCTCACAATTTGCCACAGATTGCTTCAGATGCTGGACATGGAGCTACAGGACTTAACATTTGCCCTGCTGGATTTTGGACTTACTTTGGTTCCAGTGCTTTGTATTCCCCTGTTTGTAACTTTTGGAATGGTAATGTTTATCTTGTGCCATTGCATGTTGGAAGTGTTTAACTTTGTTTTCATTTATACAGGGGCTTACAGCTAAGAGTTTGCTTTAGATCTTGGAGGAGACTAGAGACTTGGACTTTTCAGCAATGGCGAAACTGTTAGGACTTTGGCAATTCATGGAGATGGACTAAATGCCTTTTGTGTAAGGGATGTACATGAGTCTTTGGGGGTCCAGGGGTGGAATGTTACAGTTTGTATATAGATGGTCCCCCAAGCCTCATATAGTCATGGAAGTGGCTGAATCTAGCATTTGTGGTTGACTTGTTGTCTAGCGCTGGGATTGGTGGTGTGAGTTCTGCACCTGCCCGGGGTGGAGTTGACATACAATGTAAGGTCGGAATGGGGGCGTGTTTTCCTTTTGGCGCAGTTTGCTCTTGCCACTTGCAGCCTCCATGAACGGCAGCGCCTCAGCCATGCCACCCTGCCTTGGAGCCAGCTGATTATGGACTGAAATCTCCGGAAATTGTGAGCTAAATAAACCTTTCCTTGCTTCATTTTGGTGTCAGGTGTTTGTCTCAGCTATAAGAGAAAAGCAACCAAGACACTTAGCTACCAAAAGATTTGTCTTCTGCTTTGATAACCTCCGGATACAGGCCAGCCAGATGGAAAGACTGTCAAGCACTTGCAGCTCATGTAGCCAGAAGGCCACTCCACCTGACTCTCTGAAAATCATGCATTCATTCACTTGGGAGTTTCTGGGGCCTCTTTATGACCTTTAGAACAAGGCCTACGCAAATTTCAAGAGCACTGTGGCCCATGATTACATTCCTTGGGCAAATTGTTATGTGTACATAACACAACTTAATTCTTTTTTCTCTCCTTACCCTTTAAAAATGTTTCCTTACCAGTATCAGATTCATTTATTTTTTTAATATCCTTATCAAGTTAATTATCATAAATAGACAAACAGCTAGACTCACAGACCAAAACATCATCTATAACATACAATTATTTTAAATCAAGGTATAATTTTAAATACATTTTCTCCTTTTTTGGTATTTATATCTTTTAGTTTGCACTTTTGTATATTGGGTTTCTCATGTAAGAGAAACTATGTGATATTTAAGCTTGTGTATCTGATTCACTTCACTTAGCATTATAGTCTCAAGGTTTGCCCATTTTCCTACAAATGACTTCTTTCTGGTGGAGTAGTACTCTGTTGTATATAAATACTTTTCCTTTATCCATTCATCTGCCTATGAACATTTAGGCTGCTTTTAAGATTTGGCTATTATGCCTTGTGCTGCTATAAACATGGGTATGTATACATCACTGTAGTATGATGTCTTTTTCTTTTTTGGGAAGATACCTACAAGAGTAGCTGGGTCAAATAGAATTTCTGCTTTATTTTTTGAGGAATCTCCCTAATGATTTCCATAGTGACTATACCAGTTTATATTCCCACCAAATGAAGAAGGGTTCCTTTTTCCCTGAAGCCTTCCCAGCATTTGTTATTGATTTCTTGATGATAGCCACTCATTGTGTAGTGAGATAAAATCGCTGTGTTGTTTTAATCTGCTTTTCTTGACTGGCCAGTAATGCAGAACTATTTTCATATATTTATTCCCATCTGCACTTTTCTTATGTGAGAAGTGTCTGTTCATTTCAAATGCCCATTTTTACTGGGTCTTTAAGTTTGGGGGAGTCTAATTTTCTTTATATATCCTAGATATTGGTCCTTTGAGAAGTAACTTGAAAAAAAATTTCCAATTCTGTAGGTTGTTTCTTGTTCTGTTGGTTGTTTCCTTTCCTGGGCAGAAGTTTTTTAATTGATGTGATCCCATTTTTGAATACTTGGTATTGTTTCTTGTGTAACCAGGATTCTGTTCTTAAAAGCTTTGCCTACACATATGCCTTCAAGAGTTACCTGTTTTGTCTTCCAGCAGGTTAAGCATTTCTGTTTTAATATGTAGATCTTTGATCCATTTGGATTTTACTTTAGTGATTGGAGAGAGATATGGGTCTAGGTTCAACTTTTAGCATGTGGGCAGCCAATTTTCCCAGCACCATTTGTTAAAAAGTGAAAGGTTTTGGGCCCCTTGTCAAAGATAGAGTACCTGAGTGTGTGTGGAGTTGCTTCTGTATCCTGTATTCTGTTCTATTGATCCACAAATCTGTTTTTCAGTTTTTTTTGTTCATACCATGCTGTTTTATCACTGTAGTTTTGTATTATAACTTGAAATCTGGAATTTAAAACAACCAACTTGGTTGCTTATCTCATTTAACATTTGGGAAGAGTTTTCTGCTCTTGTCTTAAAGTTTTTTTCTCTCTCTATGAGATCTGTAATGCCAGTGCCTGCTCCTTTCAATAATGTTTTTATTTAAGAAGAAAAATGAGCACCTGCTATGTTGGCAGAGGTGTATTAGATACTGGAGAGCCAGCACTGCAGATGATGAGCACATGCCCTCCCTTTGGCACCTCGTGATCTGACAATTCCTTCCAGTCCCTTCTACCAGATGTCCCCATTCTCTCTCTATTGACTATTGGAATTGCTCAAAATTCTCTCCTTGGTGTCTCTCTGGGGATCCCTGTGTACCTCCAGGACTTGGGTGTTCACAGGACAAAGACACTCTCAGAATACTGGTCTTGATATTTTTCACTCTTATCTTTTTATTCTCTCACATCCTCTGTTCTCCTCCTACCCATAAAGGGATCCCAGACAGAGTTTTTGTTTTGTTTTGTGACAGTTTAATCTGCTTTTGTTCATTGATGTGTCACAAGTGTCTATAATAATATCTGGCACATAAAACACTCAATAAATATTTATTGAGAAGTGATTGCTTCCTGTGGTTGGTTGACACTCTGCACTCCAAACACAAGACCTGCTTATTTCTGCTCCTTTCTCACATAAATTTTTCCTGCATCATCTTCACAATCTGTAATTCAATCTTCCTGCAATATTTAACTCAAATATTATTTACTCTCAGACCTCTCTTAGCTACCACCTGGTAGAATTAATCCATTAATTATCTATAGTGCCATTATGTCTTCTTTATATTCCTGCTTCAGCACTTCATTATGCCATATATTAGAGTTAGATGGATTTTTTTTGGCTCTTCCTGCAATATCACTAAAGTTACCTAGACTAACTCAGTCATTGGTATCTTTCCTCTACATCTTCAAAGACCCTGGCAAAGTACTTTGTAGAACTTCATTATCTGTGTCTATACATTCCTAAGGTGTGTTAATATTCCAGATGCTTCCCTTTCAGGAAAGTGAGGGTCTATTTCATCTCCAATAGTGTAGTTCTGGAGAGCTGTCCAGAGGTATTGCTGAAAAGTGGTATTGAGTGGCACAGTGGGTGCACTTCCTGCCCTTTCTGAGAATGCCTCTCAGATCTTCAACACTGTGAGGCCACTTGGCCCTATCTGGAGTTCATATGACTTAGGCTCAATGAACTTAATAATTACATTGGTGAAGTCATATGGACCCACTTCTATATCCTTATCTAACCCGACTTTTGCAAAAAAATTTTACAAGAATAAATATAAGGATCCAGAATAAATTTCTGACTTTAAGTATTAAAGTTATCTGTTCAAGTCTATATGGAGATAATTGGGGTTTATTTGTAATGATTCAGCTGGACTTGTTTTTGAATCTGTTTATCATACCCCATGTGTTAGAGATCAATAGCCACATCCAGATTGGGCTTTAGCAATACAGGTCTGGGTTCCTCTTTTGCTCCTCCATTAACAGATGGTGACGATCATCTACTACTTCTCCCTTTATGTTTTTTGATTTAGGCTTCTGATCTGTGCAGGGAGACGGTAAAAACTAGAGTACATATGCAGTTTAAGAAGCTAGTGCATACAAATTAATTCCTCTGACTTCTAGAAAATGAGAATATCCTATTTGCCATAGATTTCAATAAATTAAAAATTGGGGGAACTGTGGCTTCTCAAGGACAACTGTGACCTTGCAACTGAAATATTTTGAACTAATGAAGACAGTATGGTTTATCACTGACTAACTGTTTGCTAAACTCACACACCTTTCTTCTTTAACTTACAGTTAGTGTTTTTCTTCATCTGTTACATCCATATTATGTGACTGGCTTTAGACAATGAAACCTAAATGGAAATGACTTGTACTACCTCAATGCCTTCCTCAAAGGAACTTTTAAGAAAGATAATAGTGGAATAAATGGTATAAAAATCATTATGCAGGGTAATATGCATTAGATCTTTGAGTTCATTAGCTGACATAGTTAGAAGTTGAGTCTGAATTCATTTGATCCCAGCGTCCATGTATCCAGCCACTAGTTAATACTATCTCCAATTTGAGAAACATAACTTAACCCCAAGATATATATTTTCTTCTTGTTGCTTTTCCTGTATTTCTTTCAAGAATCAAAGATTAGCTAGGTTAACTTAGGCTTTGGGAAGTCCCCATCTGTGTCAGATCTGAACCAACTGAGAATTAAAACAAGGTGACTGGTCAAATTGGAGTCACAGCATGACTTAAGTTAATGATAAAGTTAATATTAAGGCAGTACCTTTATTGATGGACAAGTGAACTTACTAATAATGAACTCTAGGTAGAGCTAGTTTCACATGCATGCATCATTGCAGAAGCACAGAGTTTCATCATAAAAATAGTCTCCTAGATAGGATTAAATGTTCTTTTGTTGAATTGCTAAAATTCTAACAATTTTATTTATTTATTTATTTATTTATTTATTTATTTTTGTTGTGGCACCGGGGATTGAACTCACAACCTTGTGCTTGCCAGGCAAGCACTTAGGCCACTGAGCTAGATCCCCAGCCCTGGTGTTTTTGAGACAGGCCCTCACTATGCCGTTCAGGCTGGCCTTGAGCTCACTTTGTAGCCCAGGCTGGTCTCGAACTCACAACAATCAGCCTGTCTTAGCCTCCTGAGTGCTGGGATTACAGGCGTGAGCCACCATGCCTGGCTACAATTTTATCTTTGAATTTATGGTTTTCAAATTGCAATGTGACAAAAACTATGCTTCAGGTGTTTGGAGCATCAGTTCCCACCCAGTCACTACTCCTGCCTCTCCCCCAGATGAATTATCAGCTGACTATTTTCCTGCCTCCTGGGACTCAGTCCTGCATATCTTCCTCTCTTCCCATGTGTAATGACTGCGGGCAGGAGCCTAGAGTAGGTTTGGGAAAAGATAGGAATGAGTGCATTCATCCTTAGTACGGGAGCAATTTAGGAGTGGCTTTCCCCACTGTGTGTGGCAGTAGATTGGTGTGTATAGTGAGCATCCAGATGATCACATCTTTGGAAGGGAAGGCCTTTCAAATCCCATTCCTCTACATCAAGTCAAAGCTTTGAACATTAACCAGGGCAGAGGTTTAAAGATCTTTGGGGTTGAATCCTCAATTTTGGGTTGGAGCAGTGGAACTGAGGGAAAAGGAATCAACTGGATCAATTTCACCCAATTCTAAGCCTGTCTGGAAGTTAGTGTATGTATCCTGTGGCTATTGGGAAAGGGAAATGTTAACCTAGGCAATGCTATTTTTCTATTTATTTAGGTCTTCTTTAATTTCTTTACACAATGTTTCATGGTTTACAATAGATAGTATGCTTGTTTTAAACTTTTTTGTTAAATTTATTCTTGAACTTTGAATTATTTTTCATGCTGCTGTGATTGGAATTGTTTTCTATTTTCACTTTATGGTTACTGAATAGAAATGCAGTTCAGTTTTGTATATTAGTGTTGTATCTTGTAACCTTGATGAATGCACTGTTAGTCCTAATTGGTTTTGGGTAAATTCCTCAGGATTGCTTAAACACAAGACCATGTCATTTACAAATAGACATAGTTTTACTTCTTCATTGCCAATCTGGTTGCCTTTTCTTTCTTTTTCTTGTGTAAGTACCTTGGTTAGAACCTTCATTATAATGTTGAATAGGAGTGGAAAAAGCAGATATTTTTTATTTATTCCTGATCTTTAAAGGAAAGCATCCAGTTTTTCACCATTAAGAGTGAAATTCACTATGTTATTTTCATAATTGAACCTTATCAGTTTTAGAAAGTATCCTTTATTGCTAGTTGGTGAGTGTTTTTGGTCTGGTCAGCTCAAGTCACTTTTCAAGAATAAGCCATCTAATAAATATGAATTAAGAATTTTGGAGTGTAGAGATGTAGTTCAGTGATACAGCACTTGTCTAGTTTGTGCAAGATGCTAGGTTCAATTCCCAGCGTTACCAAAAACAAAAAAAGCATTAATTGCATTTCATTGTCACATCTGCCATCTTTTTAAAAAGAGGCTGAAACTGTAGCTCAATATTAGAGTGCTTGTCTAGCATGACCAAGGCTCTGGATTCAGTCTCCATCAGTACAACAGCCATGTGCCTGATCATAAATCTTTGCCAGATGCAGTAGCCTCTAATCCCAGCTGCTCAGGAGGCAGAGGCAGCAGAGTCACAAGTTTGAAGCTAACCTGGGAAACTTAGTAAGAACTTGCAAATACAATTAAAAAGGGTTGGGCGAGTAGCTCACCATTAGAGTGCTTGCATAGAACTGTATGTGCAAGGCCCTGAGTTAAATCCCCAGTTCTGTTAAAAAAAGAATGGTGGTTTGTGTAGGAGTTAAATGGTCTCACATTTTCATTTAAAACTATAATTGCACAATAGAAAGATGAGTGAAAATGTTTGTGGTAGTAATTAAAATGTTTCAGTTCACTTAGCATGACATTACATAGCAAATAAAAACCATGGGAGGAGAGAGAGGAGATGAGGAGAGGGGAAAAACTTAGTGTTTATTAAAGAGTGACACTTATAGCTGATCTTTCAGCAAAAGGACCTGCATATTTGTCTTTCATGGGGCCTTGCAAATTGCGTAGCTCTAAGATGACCTTGACTCTAAAACTGTGCCAACTTTTGCCTTTGACAGGGACCAACTTTCTTAATATGCAGAGATGGAGCCAGTACCCAGAAATAAAGGCATGAATACAGACACCTTCACACATGGTGCTCCTGAGAAGAAAGGGAGAGATAGGGCAAAACATCTTTAATCCTCCTCAAGACAACAATAGATACTGAAAAGGAAAGAAACTGCTTAAAAGGAAAGAACAACTGGGATGAGGGAAAGGAGAAAAGAAGGAAGGAAAAGAAATATATTTATGTTTTCATATATATATTTTCTCATATATATATATAAATAGCTATAAAATTATATTACTAATTTCTTTTAGTTCATTGAAAACAACGGTTTGTGCCTGTATTGTCTGATCAATTTTGCATGCCTATATCTTGTAATCTGAACAACTGCTTTGAAGGTAACAATATGCAATATGTTAACCTATATTATTAATTTCCTATTATACTGTTTTGAAATTCTGTATCATTGTGTTTACAGTTTTTTTTCCCCTCTTAAAAAAGAGACAACCAAATGTGAGGCGTCACTATTTTCAGCCCCCTCCACCACTTTCACTTTCAGGGGTGAACAAAGGAATGGAGAGGGGCTAGAATCCTTCCACTGATGCATAACCCCTCATGTAAGAGCAAAAACCAGGAGAATATGCATTGCCCCAAAATCGGGGAGACCTCATTGGAGGTTCAGAGCTACAAATAAATAGATATTGCATTAAATTAAACCTGTTGCTCTTATGGTTAATACATTGTGTCAACTTGAGAAGTTTAGAAGTTTAGCTGAGAGACTCAGCAGGGAGCCAGGGTTCTTACTTTGTAAATATCCTCATCCTGTGCAAAGGAGGGCAAGGACATTTTGTGAGTGCTGCACCCACCCTGGGAAGAGGGGTGGCCTGTGTACATTTTAAGGGTAGAGAAGAGGCTTGCCTTTTCTCTTTTGCTCTGGCTGCTGCCTTGAAGTGTTGTCCCTGTGCCACGTCACCCTGCCTTGGAGCCAGCTGATTATGGACTGAAACCATCAAGAACTGTAAGCTAAATAAACCTTTCCTTGCTTCACTTTGGGTGTCAGGTGTTTGTCTCAGCAACGAGAGAAAAGTAACCAAGACAGTTGCAATGAACCATCCTTGATTTAGCTGACTTTTGTCAGAATAGCAACAAGTTTCAGAGCCACGTTGAAATAATATAAATCAATATTTTCTTATTTATCAAAAATTTTATCATTTTATACACAGTTGACCAACCAAAACAATAAAAGAAAAAATATTGTTTGATATTTTGATCACTAGAATGTTCATTTTCCTATTTCATTCTCTCTATCAACACTGCAATCTTAGAATATATTTCATTTCAAGCTGGGAAGAAAATTCAATCTATTATGTAGTTTTTTGCAAAATGTCGTTTTATAATAGGCAAAGTCACCACCTGATCTTTGAGTAAAGCTTTTATGAACACAACCTACCTAAAAAGAAGTTAAATAGAGAATTCTTCATTTAGATGACTTTGTCTCTCCCTAAGACTCTGAGTGCCAAAAGAAGGAGGTTTGAAAATTTTTTCTTAGACCTAAGATTTAACCTTTGCCATTTTGTATAATATCTCACCTAAAGCCTTGGAACATGGAAAGGTAATACTGTTATGTATGTTATAAAATAGGAATTGGTTCTTATTTACTGCCCTATTCAAGTTTTTAGTAAACAAATGACTTTTAATAATAATCACAATGCTTATCTTTTATACTCAGGCTAATTTGTTTGAAGTGAATATGTTTCCTTACTAAAAAGTATTTTTGTTTTCATTTTTGGGTTAGGATGAATCCTAAGGTAAAACAAAACTGCTGTGATAAATACAAACTGTGCTTATAAAATGCAAATTTATCTAAAGAAATAGCAACTGATAAAAAACAGTGAAAAGGATCTTTCCTCCCATGACCTTCCCATTGACCTTGGAACACCCTTGTTGCAACCAGTTCCCGAGAAGTTTCAGCCACTGTGTCAAGGTGTCAGACCCCAGATATTTAGACCTCAGAATGAGCCACTCTGAACCCAGGACCTTCTGAATGGTGATTGGGACCTTCAGGCCTGAGGAAAAGAGGAATGGAGGATGGAGGTGACATGGAAGACTGGGTGGAATCCTCATTCTTTCAGCTGGCTAGCAAGGCAGGGCACTGATTCCTCATCTATACCAAGGTAAGAAATTCATTTACCTTTTCAGATTCCTCTTATAATTAAATGATATGATTTAAACATGCTCGATGTTATATGTAGCATAGGGTCAGTACTGAATGGAGAATGGCTACTGCTGTTCTCTCTGAATTAAAAGCAGAAGAAATTGAAGAGGGAGAAAAAATAGATGAAAATGGAAAAAATAAAGAAGGAAGGAAATCACAGAGGACAGGCAAGGGCTTGGGTGGGAGCTGCCAGGGAATTTACTCAGGTGGAGGTGGACAATCCTGAAGACAGAGATTTGAAATGGATGCTCTCTTTGACAGAGTGCATTATTTCCCATTGTTTTTCCCACCCTATTCAAGGCTAGAGCATGAATCTTGAGTGAGAAAAAAACAAAACAAAACAGACTGTTAAACAAAATAAAAAGACAATTCAATGAGCAAAGACAAGTATGAAGAAAGAAAGAGGAGTCTAAAAAAGTGTAGAGGGAAACTTAAGACAACAACAAAAAAACAAGTAAAGAAAAAATTAACTATCTCGGATGGTAATACAGGCTAGCAGACTAAGGACCACCAACTGTCTTTACTAATTTAAAAGTATTAATTTAAAAGTACTGTCTTTACTAATTTAAAAGTACTAATTAAAAAGAGAGACTCATCCTGCTAGTCTTGACCTTTAAATTTTGAGACATTTCTTTTTTAAGGTTTGTGCATTGACTGAATCATGACAAATGCCTAATTTCAGATTGAGTCAGTTCCCAATCCCCTGCCCTGTGAGAATCAGCAGCCAAGTCAGCTATAAAACAGATAACAATATGAATTAATTCATTCAACCACAGTTAAAAATGACTTCCTCCTTTCTGGTACAATGGAGACAAAATGAAATAAGCTCTGTGAAGAAGAGAGTCATTGAGGGAGAAGCCACATCAGGGAATGCCTGGCCAGGGTCTTCCCTCTTGACTTGAGGTAGCTACTCTTGACTGAAAATGTGATTCACACTTTGACTTTTTAGGGATACCACATCTTGGACACTATTCTACATCAAACAGTGTATTTTCAGGACCCAGTAACTGGAACCCTTTTGTATTCTAACGAGTGTAGAAAATACTATGGTACACCCCTCCTCAAAGCCCATTCTAGTAACCTCCAGGACGTGGTTTACAAGACAAGACTGTTTCCAACAAAATTGGTGAGGCGTTTTATAGCAGTGCAAAAGCCCAGTGCTTTAGAAGATGCCTTGACCCTGTGTGCAGTAAACACAAATAGCAAAGTTACTCTAACAAACTATGTAAACCAATGTCTTTCTCTATGATTTGTTTTTCTTTCGTTTTGTCTTGGAGGGCTTCTAGCCTGGGAAGAATGAGGTGTCAGAAGCTTTTGAGGATTTCTAGGCAGGGATACATGCATTCCTGGCTCTTGAGAACAAGAAGTCCTTGACTGCTGCAGGACAGCATCCTTTTGTGTTGGAGAAAGCCCAGGGCAGAGTCTCAGGAACTGAGAGCTGATGTTGCCTTAAGATTCAGCACCTGTCCTAGGTATCTTAAACACCACAGTTCACTCATTCTTTCAAGTCACAGAGCTGGGAGAATATGAGGCAAGGGCTGGCAGCATGCTGGGAGTTGTCTTAGCAGATAAAAAGCCAAAATTGTGCTACAGAAGACAATGACATAGACATTATTTAGAGTTGGGAAGTTTGGGGACCCTGCCCAGATCTTCCATTTTCAAATAAGACTTGTACACATTATTAACCTCTCTGAGGTTTAGATGCAAAGGATAATACTTACCTCATAGGGATATTAGGAACCTGAATATGATGATGCTTTTCCTAGCATGTTGCCTGCCACATAGTAACTGTTATTATTTTTGTGGTCTAATAATTTAAGGCTTGTCTCTGCTTTTCTTCAGATCAATAAAGTAAAATAAAGAAGCACAGCTACTTTTGCAGGAGCTAATTCCATATAATAAATATGCTTAGAGACTGTTCTGGGTGATGCTGTTGAACTCCGGACACCTTTTTCTAAAGATCATGATCTCTGAGTACTTCAAAGTGACTTATGTTCTTTTAAAACTCTTCTGTTCCATCTGCATTGCCTGCATTTTGTCAATGTAAACTGATACCCAAAGAGATGACCCCTATTGTCTCAGAGAGGAGGCCTGAGAAGCCAGCCCAACATTTCCTGTCAAGTTCAAGACCTTTCTAGGCTGGTAGAGAGCTGAGCCTTGCAGAATCCCAGAGCAGAAAGTAGTTTAGCAGATTATCAATTTCAACCCTGCTCTGTGCATGCCAAACTGCATAGCTGAGTTGGAGACTCAGGCCAGCTAGTAACATTTGCTCTCAAAGGCTCATATAATGGTTTTGTTTTGTTTTGTTTTAGTTCCAGGTTTCAGTTCTGGAGACTGCTGTGGAATCAGCCCAGTGACACTGGAAAGGTGAATTATCACTGATAATGTGAAAAAGTATTGTTCACTTTTGGAGGCTCCCTGCTGTGGGTGGTAAATGAGTATCACAGAGTATGGGGCTGACGAAGGGGGTCACTGGCCAGCCTGACAGCTCTCTGAAGTGACTCTACTATGGTCTGAAGGTGTTAAGAACTCCATTGATTTCACCATGTGCACAGATTACGATGTGAGCATTCATTTTGTGTGTACTCATTGGAAGTACAATTCTTCACCTAAGTTCATGACAAGTGGTAGCAAAAACAGTCAAGAAAAAGGTCCAAAAAGTGGTGAGCAGAAGGCAAACAGAGAGAGAGATGTAGGAGGGTAAAATGAATTTTCAAAATAATAACAAAAATAACCATCCACAAAGCCAACCAGGAAAGGGTTACGCGGTGTTGCTCATTGTCACATGACGTGGCAAAGAGCTGAGCAGGAACCTAAGGGATCTGCAGTCTGGAGGAGGCACATCTTGCCTGCACATGTGGCCCTGACCACAGACACTTCAAAGTATCTCCTCAGACCGATATAACATTCTGATGTGAACTGTAAGTGCCCTTGACATACAGAATGGAAAATATCAAACGCTCCACCAGTTCCCAAAATGCAGCATCTTTGCACTGGGAAAGGCCTTAATGAGCCTGCAGTGAAAGAGGTGGGACAGGGCTCCAAGCCAGAGAGAGGGGAGGTGGTGTAACTGGTGGCTCTGATTTAAGGCTTGTACTGATCCATGCAGCCAGTGTGACTGGGCTCAGGCCTCTGCAAATCTAACTGCCCTAGGACCTTGAAGGACAACCCCAGGGATCAATTCTAGGCCTTGCTGAGTCAAGACCCTAGGAGACTGCTTCCCCTCGCACATTCCAGAGCACATGACTGGAAGAATTTCCCATTTACAGAGATATGCTTGTTCTGCAAAGAATCTCAGTATCCTGTTTTCTCTGAATTTTCACTGTGGATTCCTTAGGGTGCTGTCTTCTCTTTGGTAAACTTTCATGGTGGAAAATATAGACAACCTGGAATGTCCTTTTCTTCCCATCAAAGGACACTTGTATTTCTGTGGACAGAGGAATATCTCTGTTATCAACTCCCAGTATATCTCTTGTCGTCAGCACCCAGGAGATCCTCCATGAAGTAACTCCACCAGAAGGATGGTCCAGACAAAGTGGATGGAAAGAGGTTGCCCTCTTTGATATCTCATCTTCTCTAGACCTGTTATTGGACCCTCATTCTGGGTGGTTCATTCATTCTTTCTTTAATTCATCGTCTATTTTTGAAAACTGGAGTACATAATATATATAAAATATGTTTCTTGCCCTTTGTTTTGTTGGTTTATTTGTTCAGTGTACTGAATATTGAACCCAGGGCTTTCCTACTGAGCTACATCCCTTTTGTTTGTTTTCATTTTGAGATAGGTTCTCCCTAAATTGCCCAGGCTGGGCTTGAATGTGCAATCTTCCTGCCTCAGCCTCTCAGAGAACTTAGGTGACAGGTGTGCACCACCACACTCTGCATGTTTCTTGCACTTTGATGATAACAGCTTGTAATAAAGAAAAGGGACATATAAAAATGATGATAGACTACTGTGTACATGCTATGGGAACATGGGAGGAGGAAACCATTGTGTCAGCTATAGGCACTGAGAAATCTTCTCTGAGTAGACTACATTGAAAGTAAGCCTTGACAAGCGGGCATGATTTTACCATGCAAAAGAATCAGCCAGAACAAAGATAAGAGAGAGATAATCCTGTGAAATGGAGGAAAGATGATATTGGTGTGGTACAAGTAGAGGATAAGAAAGAGGCAAAAGTGGCAATGAAGTTAGAAAGATCCAAAATAAAGGGCTCAATCTTCATTATAAGTCTGGAGCTTCATGTAGAACTCTGATCAAAGGAGCTGTGGAGGGAAAGGAGCACTAGAAAATCCTCCCCCACTTTTTATCTCCTTAGAAATCCCGGGACTTTGGGGAAGAGACCAAGAAGTCAACAAGAACAATCCCTCCCTGCAAATTTGTGCCATGCGCGGGCTGCTGGGGGGACAGCCAGATGCCCTAATCTCTAGCCAGATCTGGAATCTCTTGTGTATCTTTTTTTTTTTATTTTAAAGAGGATACAACAAAGGGAAATAAAACAGAATAAAACCAATCAGAACAAACCAGAGTAAGTGATACAGGACTTTACAACATTACAAAATCAACAATAGTTACCATAATGGCTTTTGTTGCCTTCAAAATAGCTGCAGATACTTTTGTACACAGTAAAAATCAAACAGAACAGAATAGAGTAAAAACAGTAAAAACAAAACAATGGATACAATAAAAGACTACAAAACAAGACAACAATGAATTCAAAATGGCTGTCATGTATATCCTATTGTCTTTGAAATAGTTGCTCATGCCACCGGGTATAACATAATCAAACAAAGCAA
>RJWT010029920.1:0-14795 GCA_004365215.1 Cuniculus paca | reverse complement strand
CATAAAGCTCTTATTTCTCAGTAGGCTTCACACTGGGCTAGCAAGCTTTTGCCTCACTTCTTGTCCCTTTTAGAGACAGATAATTAGTACCGTTAGTCATTGAGAGATCTGCATTAGGTTGGTTACTTGATGAGGGTTCGTTTTGTTTTGTTTTCTTGGAAGCGATCTACAGTGGAGATTTATCTGTGTTCATAATAATGGTTAGTTACAGAGAGTTGACTGTTTCAGGCCCTATTCTAGCATGCTGAAAGTATCAAAGTGTTTAATCCTCCATAAAAACCTAAAATTAGGACTAAGATTGAGTCTTGTGGTCCATATTTAGTACTTGTATGATCCTGGGAAGCTGCTGTGCTTGACTACCCTGAGCCTTAGTTTACTCATCTATGAAATGGAAATAATGATATCTTTCCTTCAATGACTTGTTAAGAGAGTTAATTGCAGCATTACTTGTAAAATGTTTTAAGTGCTAAATATGAATTCCCTCTTAGTCTTTTCAGTATTATCCTTCTCTACTCCTTATCAGGGGTGTCCATTAAATCCAAACCAGACCACTTCTTTCATTGTCCTGTTTTTGGTTCATATGAGACGATTAGGGCTTATCAAATCCCCAGAGTGCCTTAATTCCCATTTGCATGCCTGATATGAGACTAACAAACATTTTCTTAATATAACTGTGATATGTTGATATCAGTACAAACTTTTTTTTTATATCAGTACAATCTTAAAGGCATATCCTCAAGGCAATCCACTGCGTGGAATATCATCTCCTTGTCACTCTGCTGTGACCAGTTCTTCTGGGAGCATTGTAAGCAAAGGTCCTCTTCTCATCAGTTTTGCTAATAGCTGCCAGTCCTTTATGTTCCCAGAGATGCCCATCCCATTTCTCTCAGAGCACCTCGCAAAGAAATTGAACTTACCCGTTTAATTTCTCTGTCCCTCACAAGAATAGAAGCAAATTTGAGGCAGGGACAATGTCATAATAACAATTATATCCCCAGTGGCTAGCAAATCTCTTGATGTACAGTAATTACATACATATCATCAATGTTGGGTGGGTCTATCAATAGAATTCAATGAAAATGTCAACCCCCTTTGCTCATGTAGCTAAATTTGCAGTCTTATGGTTGGTGGGTGGTTTTCTATGGGCTAAAGATATGGACAGCGCTTTCACTGGGTGAATAATGCAACATTACTTCCTTATATCATTGCTTCAAACATTCCTACTGTCCATCCCCAACAACCCTCAAACCTGGCTATCTTAGCTAAAGACAGTCCAACTCATCTGTTCAGAAACCCAGAGACATCACAGAATTCACTGGATGTAACACTGGGCAAAATGACTTAAATGGCTCCATCTTTCCTCTCTACCTCCTGACTCTTTCTCACCAGCTAAAGATCCTTCCTGGCTGCCATTTGGTTCCCTCTTTTCTCCATCCAGATCAGCCTGTATTTCTCTCCTTCTTGCCACAGCACAGGACCATGGGATCATGTTCACTCAATCTTTACAAACTTAGTACACATTTTAGCATTACCCCAGGGCAATATTAAACATGGGGTCTATTTTAACTCCGCCCAAGTGGGGATTCTTCCAATTATAGATTATGCAAAAAACTAAAATCAGTACAGAGTATCATTAAACTTCCTTGATCAAAGGACAAGCAACCCCATGGCTCTTTATTTTCTGATAATTTCCAACTCACCATCCTAATATATGATTTTAAACTTAAAGTAACAAGGTGGCATCTTTTGATTTTTATGGTGACAGGGATATTGGGCTAGAAGCAACCAAGTACTAACATTTTACAAAGCAGCTGAGAAAAGAGATGTGGACCACTGAGTCTTGTTCTGTCATGCCACATAGCAGCACATCAACTCTCAAAATACAAAAGATGCTTTACTGAGCTGAGCAGAACAGAATCTTCCCAGATGGAGCATATTGTTGTTAGAGGCCCTCACCACCCATCAGCTTTGTCACAATGAGCCAACTATTTCTTTGCAAGATCTAAATTTAGAGAGATCAAAGCTTGGTAATGTGTACCCAGTATAACAGGAATACAGTGTGACTTCCATTAGTTAGATGACCATAAGATGTACTACAACTCATCTTTGCCCGTGCCTACAGCTGAAACATTTTAAATTTAATTTATTCTCAAAAATTGATTTTCTTTATTTGATTTACCTCCTCTATCAGACTTTCCACTAAGGCTGCCCAATTGTATGGCCATGAATAACCACAGGACTCTCTGAAGTTTCCTTGAGTATCACACCCTGGGGTTATTTGTTTCTACAAATTAGAACCCTTAACTCTATTGGAGCATTTCAAAAACCAAACATTATTTTATGTCTAAAGTCCTAAGTGTGGAAAGACTAAGGCACTGCCTAACAGCCTGTCACTGTGGAGTACAATAAGGGCAAATTGTAAGAGACCTCAGGGTAGTTCCAAGGTTAATCTCCACAAGTGCAGCTCTTGCCCCAAGGCAGTGTGGGGTCAGGTGAGCTGCCTCCATCTCAAGGTGAGATTTTACCTCCAGCTTTGCAGACAGTGCCAGGCATTTTTGGAACCAGATAAATTCTCGTGACAACAAGCCGGCAAGGAAGAATTGGACTTCATTTCTTCTCTGTGACACAGCCTTGAGGAGGACTGGTCAGTGGGGAGAATCAGGGCTAAAGGAGACCTTTTTGGGCATCAGCTGGAAAAACTTCTTTCCTTCAGCTGGTTTAGAATCATTTAGAATGATCTGTTTCCATGGTGTTTTGTTTTAAATTCTGAGTTCATTTGCAGCGATACTTGCTAATCAATTTTAAGTGGAAACAGCTGCTCTGTGTCCCTCCCACAGTCCCCCCTCGAACCCTGAAAAACTCTAATTCAAACCATCCTCTCCCCACACTCAAACCTACTCAGAATGCTCATTTGTACGGTTCTGTCAGCCAGTTTTCCTACTGCTCTTCCTGTGGGTCAGTCTTTCCGTGGGACAGGTCAGAGGGAGAAGGCTCAGCATGAAAGGAGAGGGATGTGAGTGGGACAGAGCAGGGAATCCAGACATCTGCTGTCAGAACATTTTGCCACCTCAGCAGCAAGGAACGTGATCCCCGTGAAATATAAATGTTCTCTTTCCATTGGGCCAATGCTCATTTACTGAACAGTTACTATGACTGTCAAACTGCTGCCAGCTAAGGATGGAGAGGGGAAATACAGTTCTTACTCTCAAGGAGCTCACAGTCTAATGGGAGAGAGAAACTTCAAAAATCATAGTGTTCAGAGTTCAGCATGGAGGTTCAGGCAGGCACAAGGTAGAAGGGAGCTCAGAAGAGGATTGCTGAGCTTTTCCATCTTGCCTGTGCTGCTCACATTTGCCTCCCGCAGAGAGAGAGGGATGTGTGCCATGATCAGCCTCTCGTGCTGGGGTCTGGTGTGGTCACTGTCTGCAGAGTCGTTCTTCTTAGTGTGGAATCACGTGGACTGTGCCTACTCTGCCTCCTTGTTCGATGCTGCAGCACTTCCCATGAAGCGCAGCATGATGGTTAATCTTGAGTGTCAACTGGATTGGCTTGAGAGATGCCTACATTAGTAAAGGACACTTGTGGATGTGTCCTGGTGGCTCATGGGGACATGACCTTGGGGACCATGTCCGGTGCTTGGCACCTTCCCCTCTGACTCTTCCCCTGCCCTTTGCTTCCTAGCTACCAGGAGGTGGGCAGCTCTCTACCATGAAGTTTCTGCCTTGGAGCCAGCCAATCATGGACCAAAGACTGAAACTACTAGCCAAAATAAATTTTTTCTCCTTTAAATTGTGTATCTCATGTATTTGATCCCAGTAACCAAAAAGTAGCTAATATAGGCAAGGTTACCTGAAAGCCAGCACTCCAGCCAGAGCCATTGCCCAGGATTGCAATGCCATCCCCGTGCTGTCCCAACTCTGCTCAAAATGGTTGAAGTGGAAGGAGAAAACAGAGGGTTTTCCAGAGGTCAAAACATTGTGAAAATTCACACCTCCACTGCTCCCAGGACACAGGTGTCTCTGTTGGTAGATTGGGAATAATACTTGGAATGTTTTGGAAGGATTCGAGGAAAAAAAAGAACTGTCAATGTTCTTTTCAGAGGAGCCTGAAGAAATCTCATGAATAAAAAGACAGTTGGTTGGGGAGGCTGTGTTTCTAGGAACTGTAGGTGCCGGGAAGGAGTAGGGCTGTAGTGTTGATGACTGCCATTCCCCAAACTAGCTGAGCCTGGGGTGTGTTTTGGAGGTATAATTCCATGTCTAGAAAGAGATTTTTTAAAAAAAGGGCAGGAACAGGATTTAATCCATGAGATGGAGCTCATCACTGGCCTCTGCTGTCCATGGGTAACCAGGAGACTGAGTAGAACTCAGTCCCACTAACTGTGGGACTCAGACTCAATTGCCTCGACCACAAAAGTGGCAACAGCCAAATAGAGCTCAAAGGACTTCATGAGGGTCGGTATGGTGTTTATATGAAAGTCCTTAGCATGGTACTTTGTCCCCAGTAGAAGATCAATTAATTCCAGGTTTGATTGCTTGTTTTACTTTCCTTGATCTATGTTCTGTTTCTTGTGTAATATTATGGTTTCATCAAAGTCTCCTAAGAGGCATTAGTTAGCTCTTGCCCATATAGAGTGACCTGAGGAAAGACATTTGAAAGGAGAGGAGGTATGTATATAAAGAAGAGCTAGTTCTCTGGGGTGAGGGTTGATCCGAGCAGTGGTCAGAGGTGTAAAGAACAAAAGCCTGGCAGAAGATGTCTGTCCTCAAATAACTGATGTCACTAGAAAGCAGTGGTCAGCTGTACCAAAGGAAGATAAGGTGGTGGCCAAACACTGCAACATGAGGGATGCAGCTTCAAAAATGAGAAGACCTTCCAGGCAGCTACAGATGCCACCTCCAGAAAGGTACATAACTCGATTCCTCTGTCACCAGTGTAAAGCAGGGTAAGTTTTCATCCAGTAGACATAAGGGCAGAATGACAGGAGAGCTGACTGCCCGAGTCCCCTTATCCTCTGACCGGGTGAGCCAGTGTCCAGTGGAGAAAGGCCATTCTTCCTCTCCCAGTCTGTGACATGAAGGAGCTCACCTGATTCTTCCGTGGCATGGCTTCAGAGGTAATCAGGATGGACATCTGAGCAAAGATTCAAGAAGAGCCTTGTTCCATACAAATGTTCATGCTTCCAAAAACATTTGCAGCAATGCTGTTGTGACGTTGTAGTTAGGGGTCAACTGCTTGGAAACCACTTCTGGCTTTGCCCTGACATTTATTCCTGCTCCTTTTGACGTACTATTGGATTGAGCCTTGTGGAAAAGCATTTTAAATCACCCAACATCACCACCCCACACATACCAGTTCTTGCTCACTAAATGACAGAAGGAGGTTATCCCATATCCTCTGACATTACAGGAGATGTCAGATGGGATGGTTCCATTCCTTGTAACTTAAACATTTAACAGACCATCATCATGCAGGCTTTGTTCTTCCATGAAAATCTGAGCTTAATGGTTTGTTTATTATTCCAGTAGACAAAATATTTCTATCTCTCATATGATTTTTTCCCCACTGGGTAGGGAAGTGGAATGTATTTTCAAAATACTTTTTAAGGCTGACTTAAGGAAGTTTTCAGAAAAACTAAAATATGGACTGGCAGTCCTCACTCTTCTTTTTCACAGTGTTTAAGGTTGCTGTTCAGGACATACAGGGGCAAAGTCGTCCAGAGCATTACATAGAGTTGAAAGAACATTCAGAACACATTTCCTCTCCCTACGCTTGTCAGCATAACCAGACATATACTCTAAGAAAACATGTGATAACGGACAGCAGGGATTTTTCCCAGTGTTTTTACTTTATGCAATAAGACCTGACATTTCACTTACTTCTAATACAACTGTCCTTGGTCCTTGTTCTCGCCATCATCATCACTTCGTTCTCAAAGTTAATAGTATAGTTACTGAGATTAGAAACACTCAACCAATGGGTAAGTCTGCTTTTACCTGGCTCTGAGAGAAGAATTCTCATAACCTAGAAAAGCCAAATTATTATGTGGCAGAAAGAGAATTTTTAAATTAGAGTAAGAAGTTCTGTGTTCAAGCCCCACATCTACTGCTCAGCTGTATGGTCTGCAGCAAATCTTTCTTTCCTATGCTTTCGATTTCCTTATCTGTAGAAATGGGAGCACATACCTCACAAAACATGTTTCAAATGCATGACATGACGTGTTTGAAAGGTCATGTAAACATTTAAATCCTGTGCAAATATATGATAATGGTATGACATTTAAATGTCTTTATTCAACTTAGCCAGAAAAGAAGGTCATAACTAGCTGGCAAAGCAGACACATTAATTTATTAATGAAGACTATCTCTGATCGCATGCCAAAATAGTATGCCTTTCACATCACAGGCCATGTAAGATCTCTATTTTGCTTAGGTAGACAAAAATCAAAATCTAGATATCATTGTTGTTTTCTGACTGACAGGGACATTTCACTCGTTTCTGTCAAGACATGAGACTTCCTTCTCTTTATTGCTGAAAAATAAATCCACCCACAAAGCTAGAGATGCTAGGTAAGCAGCAGACCAAAGCCAATTACTACACAGCGGACAGACGCTTAAGGAAAAAGACTACCATTTCTATGACTGTGTGGAGTAAAACGTCAGTTTTAATCTTGGCTGGGCTGGATGGGAAAATGTTCCCTGGAAACTGTTGTTTACACAGAGTTCTTCTTTCCTTTTACAACCGTGAGCCACTCACTTGACCTTTCTAGGCTCCTATTTCCTGATCTCTAAAACGAGAGGCCTGAAGACATCCAACATCCTCCCAGATAAACAATCCAGTTTGACTCAAAACTAATCTTAGATCTGAGTGAGTTGAGGCCCAGAATATTTTTCTAGAATTTAAATACTCCTTCCAATTTTCTGTTTACGAAAATTATGGCTACCTGAGTTTATCAGTATTTGCACAGTCTAATGAGTATGTGAGGGATCTCCAGGTACAGTGTCTTCTGGATGCCCCAGTTCCCATCCCTGCCCTCCTGCACACAAGGATCATGGCCACAACTTTTCTTGGTCCCTCCAGCATGGGGTCCCTCTACCTTTTTCAACGATTGCACAAAAGTTCTAAAAGTAGATTGCATCCTGTTCCTCAGGAGACTAGGCAGGAAGCAGAAAGTATCCATTTCTACTTTGGTGCAACCTTAGACTCTAAATTAGGATTTAAAAAAAAAAACAAAACAGCATGTGTAAGACTTTCTGGTTTTGTTTTGTAAAGGCCACACCACCCCCGCATTTCACTCCAAGCATCTCAGCTCTCCGTGCTGGCTTGAGACCAGCTGTAAATTCATAGCAGCCCCAGATTTACGTGACTTTGTTCTAAAGAAGAGATTATAACATAGCTGTATGGAAAAGGAAAAAAAAAATGCCCACCCAAAGCTGTTCTTAGTTTACAAATCTCACTCGCAGGCAGGCTCCAATTGACTGTCAAATCATGCTTCCTTAGACTCTAAGGCCCTGGGCTTCCTTTCTAAGCTGCTTGAAAATGGAGAAAATGGCTCAGTACCCTAGATGCCAGCGAATGTTGAGGGTAGCACGAAGAAGCCTTTTCCAGGTGGGTGTAGTGCCTGTCACTCAGCAGCACTGCAGCAGCAAAGTCTGGATTAAACTAAGAAAAGAGCAAGCCTAAAAATGATAACATTGAGAGAGAGATGGTAGTAGCACACACCTGTAATATCTCCACACTTTGGGGAAGCTGAAGCAGGATTACCATTTCAAGTCTCACCTAAGCAATTTACCAAGAACGTCACAAAAAAAACCACAAAAAACCAATGGGCAGAGGATATAGCTCAGTGGTAGAGTACCCCAGGTTCTGACCCCTAGAACCACAAAAAAAATAAAAGATATAATCATTCCCAATAATTGACTGGCCCTGCACCAGTTCATGTTAAAAATGCAACATTAAATTTGAAAACTAAATTACTTAAAAAGTGAGCCAGATCCATTGCCAGAAAAGACTCCAGCAGTGAAAAGACTAACACAGAGAGGTGGGTACAATTTTAGGGAGAAACAGGATTTCCAGGGACTGGGAGACTGTTTCCCCTTCAACCGTCACTCTTGGGAAAAGTTCAAAAATTTCCCATCACACACATGACCAAATGCCCCATGGAAAGACCCCCTGGGAATTCCTGTGAACCAGACCCAGGCAGAAAACATTCCTTCCCTCTTTCAGGCTTTCCTTTCAAGAGAATGACTAGATATTCCCAAGAGAACACTTGAGATAACAAAAGGTTAAGAAAATGCTATTTTAAAGGAACATCTGCTTATTCACCAGAGAACAGCAACATGAGAAGAAAGGGCTTGGAAATCCTATACTCAACTGGGAAGAAAGAAAACACTTATCTTTACTTCAAAAATAAAGCTAGTGAAAAATCATAAACCTAGACTGGATCAGGTGTCCAGGGTTTAAGGAAAAAAGACCATCATATTTGGAAAAAAATCTTATCCTGAGCCCAAATGAAAAGTGACTTTTGCTTTTCTACTTCCCCCATTTATTTTTATGAGGAATTATTCAAGGAAAAATAATTGCAAAGTAAAATCATGAAGATACCCCCGATGTTTCCTTAACCAGGAATGAAATAATAAAATACTGCAGAGGACTGATTTTGTTTCCTACAGCCATTCCCTATCTCGTTATGTGGCCCCAGGTGAATCATTCAACCTCCTCAAAACTTATCTGCTCATGTGTAAAATGGGTTGACCTTTGAATTAAAAGAACTTTAGAAATAATCTAAGAACCCTTGATTTATGTATTCAGGGTTGAAGGGAGAGACTCTCTGATATGAATGGAACTTGAAGTCTGAATAGAATCTCAGCAAACCCAAGAAGGGAGAAACTGCTTTCAAAAGAGCATTAAGACCTTGCTCATATGTATAAATGTCACGGAGTTGGCCAAAACAGATTTAGAGCTTGTAAGCTCTTGGAGATTTTCTGCAATCCCTGTGTTTTATAGAGGAAGAAAAACTGAGCCTAGAAAAGCTAAAGTGGCTTACTAAAGACCTGACACCTGAGTGTCAGGGTAGAAATTCAGATGTCTGTTTTGGGAGAGGCAAGCAAGGCAAGGGAGCTAGGCCAGGTCTCAGAAATACCACTGCCTACAAAACATTCACCCCGGGCCAGGCACATGCTCAGTGCTGTTAATGCTTTGCACCATTTAAACTGCACAACTCTGTAGGGTGAGAGTCATCTCTGGGGCCAGATTCCTGAGCATAAAACCCATGCAGACTCATTTTGAGGGCCCTGTTCTTGATTTAATGCTCTGTAGTCACCATATTGAAATCCTTAATTTTTAAACAAGAATTCCCACATTTTCATTTGGAACGAGGTCTACAAATTACGTAGCTGATCCTCATTATCTCCATTTTATAGATGTGTGAACAGGGATTGCAGGAAATCTCCAAAGAGCTTACCAGCTCTAAATCTGTTACTTGGTTTAATGCTCTGCAGCCACCATCTTGAAATCCTTAATAATTCTCAAACAAGGATCTCTACATTTTTACTTTAAACCAAGCCCACAAATTATGTAGCGAGTCCTCGTTATCTCTATTTTATAGATGTGTGAATAGAGGCTTAGAGAAATGCAATTGCTTGTTCCTAGTCCTGAGCACTCACCAAAATGGGGTTGTAGAGTCAGCAGGCAAGGAGAAGCTGTGGGGAATGAACTGCTGACCTAAGGGAGCCAATGCTGTGGTCTTGGAACGCTTTGAAATTTCCTTTCTTCTTATGGCCTCAGGCTTAGTTCAGTCAAGTCATATAGCCAACTAAGTGAACAGTCATCCCAGTTTGCCCTGAACTGTAGGAAATTCTAAGAATTCCCTTTTAGCACTAAATTAGAAAAGTCCCTAAAAGCATGGGAAGTGTTGGTTATCATACTACTGAGTCACAGCTCTTATCTGCTATGTCATGTCCTGTGCCTGGTGGGCCACAGGTAGGTTCCCAATGGCAGGGTCCACACAAAGGACAGGATGGAGCCCTTGATCCAGGTGCAAGTGAGCAGGCAGCCACCTGATTGTCATTGTAAGAACAGCAACAAAGCAAATGATGCCAGAGGGATCAGTTAGCTTGAGACAGACAGGATGCAAGTCCCAAGCCAGGCTGGAGACAGTGTGGGTACAGACAGCCAGGAGCAGAAAGAACAGACTGGAGCTGAATTCCATGCGCAAGCTCAGGGGACCTCCAGCCTACTCACCCTGTGACCTGTGCAAGCCACTTTGCTGAGACTAAACTAAAAAGAGAAAGAGAGAAAGAAAGAGAGAAAGAGAGAAAGAGAGAAAGAGAGAAAGAGAGAAAGAAAAGAAAGAGAGAAAGAAAGAAAGAAAGAAAGAAAGAAAGAAAGAAAGAAAGAAAGAAAGAATTAAAGGAAATAATGGAAATAGAGCTTTTGCAAATGGAAAGGGAACCAAGAGTTGGAAAGAGCAGGGAGGGTAGGGAACAAAAATAAGAATCAGGATGTGTTAGGTACATGTACCAACTTCCCACAATAGAATCATGATGTACTGCAAACATGTACTAATGATTTTTTTTAACTTCCTCATTTGAAAAATAAAGGAAGCAATACTAATGTCATGAGATGAATATCAAGAGGAAAGCTCACATATGCATAAGGCACAGTTCAATATGGCCACACTGAACATTTCAATTTATGTTCTTTTAATTCTGTAAATATTTATAGAGTCCCTGGTGCCACACACAAAAAAAAAGTTATAGAGTACTATTTTGAGCCAAGCTCTGTGACAGACTAGGACATCCCTTATTCCTGTGGGACAAACTTATAGTATGCACATAAATGTTTAACAACCAGCAATCTAGAGAAAAAGTAGAAATTATTTGAAGCATATGCCAGTTCCCATGGTGAAAATACTCCCTCATGGCTGATGTCAGTCCACTAATGTGAAATCACTGAATACAGAGTTGAGGAAAGTTGCACGTATTTGCTCAAGGGAGCCTATGCCAACAGATCACTGAGGTAACCCTCTGTTAGAAAGAACAGACTATGACACCATAAAAGAGTAGAGTGGGAAGAACAGTCAGTACAACTTAGAAGAGAGAATGGGGGAGGACCTCCCTAAGGAAGTGACATTTCTAATGAGACTTGAACAATCCACAGATACAAATGGAATAAGAAACTAGCAGGTATGCAAACCATCAGAGCAGAAAGGAGAAAGAAAAAGGAAAGCAAATTTGAGAAAGCCCAGCAGCAGGAAAAGACAAGGCTGTGGCAGAGGAGTGATCAGAGAGAGCAGGGGCCAAGTTCATCATATGCCAGAGTTGGGTTTTATGCTAAGGAAGCCATGAGCATAATACTTCTATTTTAGAACTCTCACTCTGGCAGTGTGTGGAAAATGTTTTCAGATATCAGAAGGCGAGCAGAGACAGCAGACCATAGCAGTATCCCAGGCAGAAGACTTGGTTAGGCTGGGTCAGGTATTATACTCAGTTATCCCTCTGTATAGGACATTAGTTTCAGAATAGCTCCCATGGATAAACAAATGCAGATGTTAAAGTACCTTATAGAAAATTGCATAGTATTTACATATAACCTACACATATCCTTCTGAATATTTATTTATTTTAGTAGTGCTGGGGCTTGAACCAAGGCCTTGCACATACTAGACTAATACCCTACCACTGAGCTATACTCCCAACCCCACTCCTATATACTTTAAATCATCTCTAGATTACTTATAATACCTAATGTAAGAGCTTTGTATATAGTTGTGACACTGTATTGTTTAAGAAACAAAAATTCTGTACTTGTGTACAACAGACAATTTTTTTCAAGTGTTCTCAACCCATGGTTCATTGAATTCATGGGTGCATAACCCATGGATATGGAAGGCTGACTGTATCTGTTTACCAGGTATTTATCGAGCTTCTGCCGTGTACCTATCACTGCACTGGGCCCTGGTGACTCATCAAAATGAACACTGTCCTAGCCTTCTTGAAGCTGATAGGCAAGTAGAAAGTGTTTTCAAAATAGTCAGCTGTTGGATGTTTACTGCAAACCACATACAATATTTAACACTTGACATGCACTGGCTCATTTAACTCTCACAGCTGTGAGGGATAGATCCAAATGTTACACTCGTTTGAGATACTGGGTAGAAAACCAGAAGCGGCGGGATTACAGTTCCAGCACATGGAGCCTGGCCAGGATTTTAGCTGCTTTCTGGGAGGCAAGAGTCTAGCGGCTGGAAGGTGTGTGGATGCTGGAGTGAGACTTCTGGGGGCCCCAAAATCTTCCTACAAACTCATCTTCCTGTGCAGTGGACCTGCCACGGCTTCCCACAACCTCCCTGACTGTGCTGTGAAGGCACATTAAAGTCGTCTTCAAGAAGGAAGCTTGTCTAGGTTGGGACAATAAGCAGAATGATGTCCATATTTTTCAGTCTCACATTTTAGAACATTTTTAATTAATTCCATTTTTATGATTCTTTAGATTATATACACAAAGAGAAAAAAACAAATGTTCATAATCTGATTAAATTTCCAATTAGAATATACCACAAAAGGAAGCTTTATTAGACTATTTTGTCCGTTCCGAGATAAGTATAAATCTGACAAATAGCAAGCATTCTTCCCCACAGCTTGACAGCTAAGAAATGGAGACCAGCCAGGAAAGAAGCAGCAGAGACAGTCCTGGGGTTCAAGCCACATTTTTGGCCAGAAACTCTGGTTTATGCCACAATGCTTTTTATCATCAGCCATTTCTTTCTTTATGAGGTGATGGGCAGTTAGTTTTGATCATGCACTTTAAATAGAATTGACCTTCACTAACCAGATCCATCAAATTTGCTAAAAGATTTTCTTGAGACCGTTGCACTCTATATAGTATTTATATTTTCGTACACAGCCTCTTCCCCAGCCTTTCTCTTCCTATCCAGCTACTTTCCCTCAGCATCCCCGTCATAAAGACAATGAAAGTCAAGAGGGTGTAAATTTTATAAGGATATTAACTTCAGGACATTAAGGTTAGACAGACAGTTCAAGTCCTGGTTTCTACCACTTATGAGCTGAGTGACACAGAAATTTACTTAACCTCTCTGAGCCTGTTTGTAGCAATAAAATTAGATTGTGTACCTTACATGGTTATCAAGAAGAAAAAAAATAAAGTGCATAAAGTGCTTACCACTCAGTATGTGTTTGCCACCATCATCAAACAGTACTGCAGAAGCCTAACAAAATGATTATAACTCAGGGAGGGGAATAAAAAAGGGAATGGCATCACCTGCTAGAACACAGTGAGAGGAAGCAGAGAATAACACCTCATGGGGCTTTCAAAAAATTTTTCCTCAAGCTTCCCTTTCCCAACCTACCAAATGGCCTATACCCGTTGGCATTTAAGATTCTTAAGCAAACAGATATTAACATAAAAACTGGTATATTTGCCTTGTTATCTGAGTAAATTAAAATGGAATATTTTTCTTAATCCAAAAAATAATAATCTTTATGTCTGGTCTGGGATCAGATATAAAAAGGTAAAAGTGTTCTTCAAAATAATTATCCATAGACCATAGCCAATTGGTAGTAACTGTGTTGTGAAATTACATGCAGAGCAGGCTGTCGCCAGCAGGAGGCACTGGACCAGCGATGGGGGTGGGGCTGGGATAGGGATGGGGGTTTTTTTCTCACGGCCTCGCAAGTGAATAGTCAACGCTTAAGAAAGATCTTTGTGTATAAACTAAGTCCTAATATCAGAGGAATTAGATTTTAATAGGAGTACTCTAGAAGGAAAAGGGGATGTTAAACCAACCCTTAAAAAATATTAGCAAGAGACAGATTTTGAATGTGTGAGGGAGCATTTTGGGAAGAATTGTTATTATTTACATTATCTTTACTGAGAGAAACTTCTAAGAGACTCAGCCTTATCAGTAGTGATAATAGTACTTTGTTGGCTTCTCAGATGGTAGATCTTGGGTGTCTCATTTATGAGCCAACTTTGATCAGACTTTTATCAAGTCTGTCCACTTGAAACCAGTTTTCCATCCAAGGCTTGCATGCCTTCAACATTAAACCAGTCTAAACAAGGCATGAACATCCCTTCTTATCCCAAAGTTTCTCTCTGATAAAGCTCCAGAGGCCTGAGACGCTCTGGCCTCCTCTCTCAGCTTCTTGTCTTAGACTCAGGATGCCTTTTCCTGTGGACTCCAGTGTTTGCTCTTGCTGGCCCCAAACAAAGGCATCTCCTAAGTTCAGGTATCAAGGTATTTCCAGATGGCTCAGCCAACCATTGGTACAGAAGGTAATCTCCATAGTTTGGATTTGCAAAGTTTTTTTCCATCTCTCTTCTCCCAGAGGCCATTTCTCTAGTTAGAAGCCTCACCTATGTACAGAAGACAGGACAAGGAAACACACACACACACACACACACACACACACAAATGAAATTTCATCTTGTTACCATAAACAGACCTCGTATAAACTTATGTGGAAGGAACAGACCAAAACCAATAGCCATTGCTGAGCTTACTCATCAACCATTCCAGTGGGTGACTAAGAATTGACTGTAATTGCTGTTTCCCACAAAGGCCTGGGAGATCTTTTACATCTTCTTCCCCCAATTGAGCTGACATCCAGTATAAATGTTTTCTGGAAACCGATGCCAGCAAATGCCCAGTGGGATATTTTGGTGTAGTTTTGTAAAGATCAACCTGGAATGAATAAAATCTATCTGTTAAAAAGTAGAGGAAACAGATGTTTAAACCACCTCTATATGGAATCAAGGGCAATATCAGTGCTGAC
>RJWT010029919.1:0-14791 GCA_004365215.1 Cuniculus paca | reverse complement strand
CTGTGGTGCAGAAATACAGGTTCAACCCAGAGTTTGAGGGCACCTAATGCCAAATCCTTTCCACCATCCTGAAAGTGTGTTTACAGTAGGCATCTGAGAGAATCATAATACAGCACACTAGAAAAGCTGAAGAAAGAGAAAGAAAAATGTTTTGTACATTTTTAAATCAATTATCTAAATATAAATAAAGAGTTGGAAAAATGTTATGGGGGATGGAGAGGAGCCATTCAAAAGAAAAATGAAAAATTTGAAATATAAATAAAAGACTTTAAAGGGATAAAGTTAACAAGGAATCTAGAAAAGTTATTACAAGTTTTTAAAGTTTTAAAATAACCTTTGGAGAAACATTCTAAGGTCTTGGATGGTAGAAAAGACAACACTGACCTAAAAGCTATACAATTTTAGGAATTTAACTCAAGATCATTTCTTTTTTATTTTTGAGACAGGATGTCTATCTATATAGTTCAGGCTGACTTTGAAGTCACTTATATAGTCCAGGTTGGCTTTGAACTCAAAGCAATCCTCCTGTCTCAGCCTCCTGAGTGCTGAGATTATAGCCATGCACCACCATGCCTGGTTTTCACTCAAGATTTTAATTGATTCTTTAAAATGATTAATTGAATCCAAAGACCACATGGAAGAATTAATAAGCAAAAGAACCAATAAAAAGTTTGACAGGGAGAGAGATTTCCAAAAATCTCTAATATGAGGAGGGAAGATATTACTGACTTACTCTATCAGATATAAAGATATGATAATATTGCAGAAATGGACATATACAGTAATGGAACAGAGTATAGATTCCAGAATGGAAGAGGTTACATATGAAAGTGTAGTATATCATGAATGCAATATTTCAAATTAAGGTAGAATGAATAGATGATTTAACACAAAATGTTGAAAAAATTGGCTATTCATTTTTTGTTAGGCTCCTACACAAATTTACAGAATAATAATAAAAAAAAAAGAATGTGAAACATAGTGGTACCTCTGCTCATGAACTTAATTCTGAAACCAGAATCATGGAATACATTGTGCTACCAGAATCGAGGAAAGAATTAAGTTCATGAACTGAGGTACCACCGTACTTTAAATTTGGTAGAAAGATCTTGTTAAACCTAATGCTTAATCTTAGAAAAAAAAAAAAGGAAGAAATTGATAAGGTTTTCAAACACTATAGAACTTTTGCATAGTGAAAATCATATAATGATTAAAATAGAAGGGGTAAACACAACATTTGCAATATTTCTAATAGTCAAGCGTTTTTATCTATGATAAATAAAGACATGCTTGTGAGCAATAATAAAAAGATTAAAATTTATATTAAAATGAATAAAAAGCCTGATAGGTTTTTTTGAGAAGCTAACATGGCAAGAAATGTAAAAATTCTAAATGCACATGGCCATTGATGCAGAAAATATACTCACTTTATTTTGCAAAGCTATAATGCACCCCAAAACTCAAAGATACATGCATAGGGCTGTTCTCAGCAATGTTGGTGACAAGTGTGAGAATATGCAAGAATGGTTGAAATGAAGAGTGGCAGGACACTTTTCCTTCAGGTATCCAAATATGTTATGAAATTTAGGACGGAAAACAGAATAGAGCTGATAGAAGATGTGATAATTGCATGAAAGTGACAATGCAGAAATAGAACTGGATCCACAACACAGTTGATCCAGGGAATTCGGGGTCCCTAAGGGCACTGGTCTTAATGTCCTGAGCTCTACAGTGGTCCCAGACTCCAGAACAATGGCACATAATAGACGGGGAAAAAGTTTGGAAGAACATAGGCCATAAGGGTTTGGTTGGGATGTCTTGCATTTTTTGTTGTTTTCTTCTAATCATTTACGAGTCATGGTTTAGAGAATCACTTCTCCAAACAGAAATGTAGTTGCCCCAGCTCTACCTCACAGAGACTGATTTTGGTCTCCCAGGACAAACATTTGAGGGACGAGTGGTCCCTAGTCTGTTGGGCAATGGAGAGAAATGAAATTGTGCACATGAAGTACTTAGCTCAATAAATGTTATCTGTTGCTTCAAATGTTCTACAATTTATAATTTTCCCAGTGAAAAAAAGATATAATGTATACATTTAAATTTTTTAAAAAAGCAAAAGTACTTCTTTTCCTGTAGTTTTCCTGCAGCTTTTTTAGTTTCTTTGCAAAATCTCTAAACAGTGAGACCTTCCTGAGGAAAAGCATTTTCCAGTGACCCTAACCCAAGACAATGCCTGAGAAAGGATAGGGCTAAAATGTCACTGACTTTTGACAAGTGCAAAGGGTCACACATTATCTTTCATGCTGTATTTTCTTAACCAACACAGTAAAAAAGATAACATAATGACATCCAAGTAACAAAAAACACAGCTATCACATTTACCAACACACTTATTTTTCTTTATTAAAAATGGCGATTGATGTTTAATGTTGAATTTTGGAAAATTCAGATATGCACAAAAAAGAGAATAGGATTCATCTTGTTGAACTGCACAACAGAACGTTTAATTAGTGTACTCAAGTTAAATTGGCAACCTCTTTGTACCCATGCATTTCATATCATCCTAATTTGTACATACTGTTCCGTGTTGTTAGATGGTCTCAAGCACATGTAAACACGTTTCCTCGGGAAGTGAAAACAGACAGCTCAGCAGTATGTCTGAGGGTAAAGTGGTTTCTACGGCGGGTAGAGCAGTTTTCTGCTGGTAATAGGGAGTTACACGTGATGCTTGAACAAGAGTTCAGTCGAACTTGTTCTTCCCAAGGATGCCCAGAGGTTCACACACACTGTCTCAGGATAGAGGAAATGGGGTAACAAAGCTCATGTGTCCCATGCTAACTAACCTTGTGGCTAATGGAGGAGTTTCAGGAAAGCAGTAAGATGTGAGTCATGAGTCCTTTCAGCTATGTGGTGGAACGGTCGCATACTAAAGACACACACACACACACACACACACACACACACACTCATACTCACAGGTGTAATTATACTCACCAGTCTTAGTGGTAGTCTCTGGATCTTCAGTAATGGGAGAAATTTTATTCCTTCTTTTTGATCTTCCACATTCGAAAACAAACCTTCCTAATGCACAGTCTGCAGGAAGATAAGAATGCTTGGGAGTTTCATTACAACTACAAAAATATATTGACGTGAACATTTGGGATAAGGACCATTTGGTACCATGGGCACTGTGGTACCGCCCTCTTCTTTATATGAGGAAAGCAGCTATGGCTAATGCTGGTTCTGATTTCCAATAGTGGTGGCATTTCAGGTCCTGATGAAAGACACTGTGACCTTCTTGGAAGACCTTGATCATCCTAGGTCCCGTCACTACATATTAAGCTTAATCCTCTCTTGAGGAGGACAGAATGTGCGCATAAACTAACTCGTTCTGCAATGTGCCAAAGCACCCCAGAGCTCCATCACCTGTATCTCTCACTCCTGGGGGAGTACATACAAATGCACATGTACACATATATAATTTATTGGACGGCTGGCTCATCAAGTTTATTGGTTTTCATAGCTCCACTATTGTCAGCATATTTCAGATTGGATTTGCTGCTGACGTGGTTGAATGAAAAAATACTGACATTTTTCAGTATTGCATTTGACATTTTTAGTATTATTATTAGTCATTTCATTCCATGTAGTATCATTGTCCGAATGGGATCATGCTAAAAAAAATTCAAGTGCAACTCATTTCTGAAGTCTGAAGAGATGCCTGGCATCTGGAGCTGTCCTTTTACACCTGCCACCAAGCCCAGAGAGAAGCTGTGTCGACCCACAGTGCAAACTGCAGGGGACACCTGTTGCACAGAAAATTCCCACAGAGCTGATTTGGCAATTCTTTCAAGGAGAGATCTTCCCAAGGAAAGAGTGATCCCTTTCAACCTCATCTTAATTAGCAATGTGTATTCGTGATTCAAAGTGGGCTTTCTCTCCAACAGCAATGACCACTCTATATCAGTCCTTGATAAATTCCTGCAAGGCTGCACTTGACCCAAATTTCTAACAAGGCCTCACAGGATCACTAGAGCAAACACATAGGTTCTGAGGTGTGTGTGCATGTGTGTGTGCAACAAAATAGATTTATTCTTCCATTCTGCAAAGGACCAATATGCATCTGCATATAAATAAAACCATTGCATGCTCAAAGCTTAATTTTTAACAGAAAAGCCCCCCCCCACCCCAGATGAGCACACTCTAGGAAACCTCATCTGGCTGAAAAGTTGAGCTTGAGCTTTTGCCTTGCAGAGGACTCTTTCTGGAGAGTTGGCTGCCAGGGTGTGAAGGCACATTCGGAAGGTCATGTTGCCAAAGGCACTTGTTCAGCAAAGGGGACTTCTGTCATCTGTTACTTAGCTCAAGGTTGTAAAGAGTAGCTTTCTTTACTTGAGTTGACTTAGTAGCTGAAGTTTGTCCCATGCCCTGAACCCAGTTTGAGGCAGAAGTTCTGGAATAGTCCAAGTCTGTTCAGCAGTACCATGAGGTCTTCCAGTGCACATTATTTGAATGTATGAAGATTCCTCTGGAGTATATCCGCCCCACGGGCCCTAATTTGTCAGACCTATTGAGGAGACATGTTTATCTATTGCTGGGTGACTGTCAAAATAGAATGGGTATATTTCTATCAGTAAAATACTGCTCTGACAATTTGTCCCTAGAGATAAATGGCCTTTTTCGTAAAGGTTTTAAATAGGGGCCATAATGGGAGTGAATGGAATGGAGTTGAATAATAACATTGTTCTCCATAAATCCTGCTGTGAGGTTGTCCATGCCAGGTGATTTCCAGGGCCCTGTGTGAGCACACAGGCTCTGTGTGGTGTGGACACAGCTGTGCCTTGTGCCCGGATGATAGGTGAATAAATTACTAGTGATCGGGACATGTGAAGCATTTAACTCCCTCTTTTCCCTGTGGATTTGTCTTGCTCACCAAAAGGATGCCCATGTTAATTAGATTTTATTGCTAAACATTTGGTACTTACAGACATAACGGGAACCATCTTCACCACTTGATCTGAAATCAATTTTAATGTAAACATATCAGATGCATCTTGCTTATGACAGGTGGGAATAAAAGTCACCCCATTAAGATGGAAGAAAAAAAAGAATGCTTTCTGATGTATGTGAAAGGTGTCTTCTTGAAGTCTCTTGACTGGAGAGTTGGAGGAGTTGAAGGTGTCTCATTTCTTTTGTCTGTACATTTCTCCAGTTCCCAACCTGAGATAATGCAGCATTACCCCACATGCCTACTAAATTATATGTATACTGGTCTATGGGATTATATGTATACAGCTTTACTGGGTTATAAGTGTACTAGTCTACTAGATTATATGTGTGCTAATCTATCAGATTATGAGTATATACATCTACAGGATTATGCACATACTAATCTACTGGGTTATGTGTATACTAGTCTCCTGGGTTTTATTAGTCTATGGATCATGTACACACTAGATGTGGGATTATTTGTATACTAGTCTACAGAATTTAGTGATTATCCTGGGCAAGAGCTATGTTTTTTTTTTTTCTTTCCCAGAGCACCTAACAGTTCATGGCATACAATAGATATAGTTTTAAAATTGTGCCATTGTTTTACTGCAAAGAGAACGCCTCCTGAGCTCTTAGTGAATAATAAACTTTCTTCTGAAAGTGGAACATATAGTGGTTCCACTCCAAGAGAACTGATTATCTAGGTAAGAAATGTTGGTGAATTGACCACTAGGAGAAATAACATACATGGGGCCAGAGAGTAATGGAAAATCTTCCAAATTAGTGCTGGGAGTATGGGGGGTAATACTGTAGTTTCCAGAACTGTGGATCATGGATGGGACTGACCCAAAGATGGTCTACTATGCTAAAATGACCAAACTCAGAGTACCAACTCATGGAGTGGTAGATATTTGGAAGAAGTACATGGGGATCTAGCCAATCTTAAATTTATTGCCATGCTTGACTTTAGAATTTAAGAACATTTTCTAATAGAAGAGGGATTAGTATGAAGGGATCACTTTGAGACAGGTGAAAGATAATGAATATACTGGAATTTTTCTTTTCCCTCTTCTAAATTCATCTCTTCTTCATGCTACCAAATTGGGTGGGCTTGGCTGTTCTCTGTAACAAGTCATCAAGATTGTTATCAGCAAACCCCAAAACACGTACAACTAGTGCCTGACCAGGGTCTGGGGGAACCTCATTGTTCCCATTCTCTCACCTGGGTACCTGTCTTAATTACTTCCCTCGTTGCTGAGACAAAATATCTGACACTCACAATTTAAGGAAGAAGAGGCTTTTTGGCTCATGTTTCAGTCCATAGTCAGCTGACTCCAAGGCAGGAAGGCATGGCAGATGGGCATGTTGGAGGAAAGCTGCTCACGCCATGGAGGACAGGAAGTAGACAATGAAGAGAGGAATCAGGGAAGAGAAATAAACCCTTCCAGGTCACATCCTCAGTGATCAGCCTTGTTTGACCAGATTCCACCTCCTAACTGCAAGTCAGCGATAATCCCCCATAAACCAACCACCTTCATAAAGTCCTGCCTGTGAGCCCAGGAGGCTCTTGGGAGACATCTAGGTATAAACTGTAACAATGACCTACCACTTATACAGCTCTCCTGTTGGCACTCATCCTGCCTTAGAGAACAGTGTCACCGGGGATTCACAGGCCATGAGTTCTAGGGCCAAATAAACATGACCTTCAGCCCCTCCTCAGCCAGTGGATTGCTGTCTTGCCTTGAGCAATCATTAAATTCTCAGAGTCTCAGTGTCTTCATCTGCAGAATGGGGGCAAATAAAAACTAAATCTCAGGGCTCCTATGAAAATTAAATGGGATAATGCATGGTACACTTCTCTCAGTCCAGGGTTGGCATGTTGTACCACCTCAGTGGATTTTGGCTATCTTAATTGTGAAGTTATTATCATTCAGAGTTAGAATTAGTATTACCTATGGCAATCAGAGAAACAAACCTTAAACAGAAAGCTATATATGTAACATCTTTGGTCTAGAGTCATTATGTGTCTTGGTTACTTTTCTCTTGATGATGAGACAAAATACCTGACACCAAAATGAAGGAAGGAAAGGTTTACTTAGCTTACAGTTTTTAGAGGTTTTAGTCCATACTCAGATGGCTCCAATGCAAGGTGGCATGGCTAAGGGGCAACGTTTCATGGTGGCTGCAAGCAACAAGAGCAAAAAGGGCAAAGGGGCAAAAAAAGAAAAGCATGCCTCTTTCCCTCTCTTATATCATATGCCAGTGTCTTGGTTACTTTTCTCTCATTGCTCAGACAAAATACTTGACACCCAACATGAAGGAAGGAAAGGGTTTTTTTTTTTTAATCCTTGGAGGTTTCAGTCCATACTCAGCTGACTCCAAGGCAGGGTGGTGTGGCTGAGGGGCAAACATTCATGGAGGCCTCACGCAACAAGAGCAAACAGAGCAAAAGAGGAAAAGTGCACCTCCTTCCCTCCCTTATATACTATGCTGCCTCCACCCCTGGGTGGGTGCAAGTGCTCACACCACCAGTCCCAGCACTAAACAACAGAACCCATCATAAATGCTAGATTCAACTGCCTCCATGACTGAATGAGGCTTGGGGGCCACCTAGACACAAACCATAACAGCCAGTACCCACCCCTGGGTAGGTGCAGCACTCACACTGCCAATCCCAGCACTAGAAAATGAACCAATCACGAATGCTAGACTCAGCCACCTTTGAAAGATCCACCTCCCATGACTGTATGAGGCTTTGGGGGGACAAGCAGACTCGAACCATAACATTCTGCCCCTGGCCCCTCAAAGACTCATGCACATCCTCTGGCTCTCAAATTCTGTACCAGCAAATCCAGAGTGGTTGCTACCTTCTGCTCATGAGGCCCAATCAGCATAACATCATCAATGTAATGGACCAGTGTGATACCACACAGGAGAGAAAGGTGATCAAGGTCCCTATAAACTAAGTTGTGACACAGGGCTGGCGAGTTAATATAACCCTGAGGCAAGGCAATGAAGGTGTATTGCTGGCCTTGCCAGCTGAAAGCAAATTGTTTCTGATGGTCCTTATGGATAGGTATGGAGATGAAGGCATTTGCCAAATCAATAGCTGCATGCCAAGTACCAGGAGATGTGTTAATCAACTCAAGCAAGGAAACCACATCTGGTACTGCAGCTGCAATTGGAGTCACCATGTGATGAAGTTTGCAGTAATCTACTGTCATTCTCCAAGACCCATCTGTTTTTGCACAGGACAAATTGGAGAATTAAAAGGAGATGTGGTGGGAAACACCATCCGTGCATCCTTCAAGTCTTTGATGGTGGCACTAATCTCTGGAATCCCTCCAGGAATGCAATGCTGCTTCTGATTTACTATTTTACCAGGCAAAGGCAACTCTAATGGTTTCCATTTGACCTTCCCAACTGTAATAGCCCTCACACAACAGGTTAGAGAACCAATGTGAAGATTCTGCCAAGTACTAAGTACATCTATCTCAGTTATGCCTTCGGGAACAGGAGAAATGACTACAGGATGGGTTCAAGGACTTATTAGACCTACTGTGAGTTGGACCTTTGCTAAAACTCCATTGATCACCTGGCCTTCTTAGGCTCCTACCCTTACTGGAGGGCCACAATGATGTTTTGGATCCCCTGGAATCAGTATTAGTTCAGAGCCAGTGTCTAGTAGTCCCTGAAATGTCTGATGATTGTCCTTACCCCAGAGTACAGTTACTTAGGCAAAAGGCCTCAGGACCCCTTGGGGAAGGATGGCAGAAAGACTGACTATAAATTTTTGGTACGTCAAGATTCCATAGATGTCTGCTTATGATGTCCTGCTATTAGGAAGAGGATACCTATTTTATTCTCCGAGTTGTCAGATCATGTCTCCAATGAATAAGAGCTGAGTGAATGAACATATGGGAATAACAGTGACTTTACTACCCATGCTGGTCAGTTCATCATTAAAATACCTAAAAATTCATTTGCAAGTGACCCATTTAGGAATCTTTCCTGCAAGTAAAAGGTTAGAATGAGGGGCATCACAAATCAAATAGTCTCCTTTCCCCCAGTCTCCTAATAAAACCAGCCTCTCCCAGTGTCTTTTCTAGCTATTCTGTTTTTTATTACACAGAATGCTTAGGTGATGTGCCAATAAGTGGTGTATGAATACTTAATGAAGATGGAATGAATTATAAATGGCATGGAATTTATCTACATTGCTTCCTTGCTGATGGCAGAATGGCCCTTTATCTTCTATCAAGACATATAGGAGTCAGTAGGTGAGAAAGTATCCTGGTTGATAAGTTTAAAAAATTTTTACCGGATGCCATCTTAGGTTACGTGGAACCCAATATCATGTGGCAGAGAGGGAGGATGTCACAGGAAGCATAGCGAATATGATGCTGGCAGGAGACGGATGGGGTGGTCCCCAAGGGCACTATAACTGCTAAGTGGAGAACTCAGCATAGAGGCAGATGTGAATGCTCATGGGTTATACTTACTGCCTACTCCTGTGACCAAGTACTGGCTAATTACAAAGATCCAAAAGTGTTTCCAGTTCTCTGACTTTTAGGAAAAGCTACTGAATGGTGTTGTCTAGAAAAAGAATTGCTACATCACTCCTCCATCCCAAATCATCTCCCAGAAACTAGCTCCATAAAAACAGTGAATTCTTAAGGAAAGAGGAAGCAGAAACCTCCATCTTGCAAGACTTAATGAAAAATTTATTGCGTATACCTACAACAGGTAACTCTCCTGGGTGAGATTTCTCCATGTGTTGATTCAAGAGTGAAGGTTCTTTCCATCTTGGGGTCCTACTGGCTTCACTCTATGGTTTCCATGTGCTCTTAGAGGGCGATCCCCATTTCTACATACTGGAGGAGAATTGTATGGACAAGGTCAGAAAGTGGGGTGATAGGACTCTGTCCACATTGTTTACTGCAGAGCAGTGCTTGCTCCAAAGATACTGGGAAATGTAGTCTAGCTGTCTAGGCAGAGGTAACAGCAATTTTGAAGACCAACTAGCTGCTGTGTTTGCCATGCTCCTCAGATTTCCAAGAATATATCATGAGAAAATAATAGGGTAAATATCACTGCCAAAATGTCATCCTACAAGGCATTGGCAAGCAGCTTTTTAAAACATCCATTTAGAATATTGCATGGGAAGAGTGGAAATTCCAATTATAAATTATCTTAATTTAGAGGAAGTTCCTTGGGAAATAGTTAATCAGTTTTATTCATGTTAATATGAAATTCTCTTTAAATTTCATATATAATTAAGGCACAACATGATACATATACCATTAATGAAAACGTAGACAATATGGCAATGGACATGACTAAATCGAGAGCCATGCATAATTTAACCTGTGCTAATAACTTGATAATATCCATCTTGTATTTTTCCTCCATATAAAATTATTCACTATCCCATGAGTCGCAAAAGTTTTCCTGTGCAGGGGCACATAGTCAATATTTTAAACTTTGCAGGCTTGGTGTGTGTGTTAGGACAGTGGTGGTTCTTCTGTGTCCTGGGGGAGGGGTCCTATTCTGGGACCAACTTTGGATACCAACATCCCAGGTGCTTAATTTCCTCACACACAAACACACAAAATGTCATAGTATTTGCATAGAACTCACACACATCCTGCTGTAAACATTAAACCATTTTTATATTATTTACAAAATGAAATACAATAGAAATGCTATGTTATATCATTTAGGGAATAATGATAAGGAAAAAAAGTCTCCCCGTGTTTAGCACTGGTGCAATTTTTCCAAGTATCTTTGAGTGTTTCAAGTATTCACAGTCGGTTGAATCCAAGGACGCAGACAGGAAGATACAGAAGGCTGCCTGGGCCTTGCTGCTGCGGGAGAAAGGCAGCCATAGGTCAGAAGTAAACAAACAAGGCAGCTGTGTTTCAATAAAACTTTATTTGCAAAACAGTCAGGGACAGGATTCGGCCTTCTGTTTCTGTTGTGCAGCCTCTGCAGAGAAGACACCCAGGAAGTTATATGTGCAAAGTGCTGAGGGACCCAACACACATGCAATGCTTAAGAAATAATAATTTGTCTTATTTAGCTTGCAATTCATGTAATCATAGGACTTGTAAGCCTTTAAATCTCAGTGGATACCTGGTTAGATAGACACAGTGAAAATCTAGAGGAACAGACTTTAAACTCCAATTGAAGTTTAGAGGCTCTGAAGATAGAGGTATTTTCACTTTTTTACTTTATTTCCTCCTGTGCAGTTCAGATGCATTTTTCCAAGGAGCACATTTTTCCATTGTAATAAAGAGATATCTTGCACGTATATATTTCACACTTTCTGCTGACTCAGAAAGAGGTGTTTGCTTTTAATCCTGAACATGTGACTTATTTACATTTTTCAATAATCAGCTCAGTTATGTCTCAGGCTTGAAGCTGGAACCACAAAGCCACACTGAGAGAGTCGAGGCAGAACCTGGAATGCTTCACTTCGAGGAAGGCAAGGCTGCCACTTCCTCTTTTGAAGATTTAGCTGACAGGGATGATGGTAAAGGGGAAGGGGTGCGGTCTTGGAAGAGCTGCCTTGTGTCCCTCTGCACAGCCCTTTGCTATGTCCCTTGTCGCATTCTGCAAGGCTCTGATTAGCCTCCTGTGGACAGGCAGGGCATAAGTGCCAGCCAAAAGTGGGCATTTATAAAAGCTTCCGGGAGGACTACATGAATTACCTACTCTAGACTAACTGAATGCCTGGCATATCTTAAACAAATACATGCTAGATTTAATTGGAAGGATCTGGCAAACAGAAGGTGGTAGGGAGCATTTTATTTACATGTCAGGTTGTCTTACTCCTTTTGGGTTTCTGGGGATACAGTTTGCCCTAGCAGAATTATAATAAAGAGACACATTGCATGAGACTTCAAAAGTGGTGCTGTACAGGTAAGATTACCTTGTGCTGGGTGAAATGATTAACCTAAATTAACCCTCGACAGCCTCCTGTGAGCATTAGCATGAAGGAAAGAGATGTCAGTGTCTATCGTCTGCCATGGTAATAAACAGAATTTTTCATCAAGCTTTCTTCTGATTTCTTGCATGCGGCTGCTCAATGTTTTTCTAAAATAGAAAAATGTAAAAATTTTAAATGTGGCTGCACTTGCTACTTTCTGATTTCAGTTTTTATCAGCTCTTAGGTTCTCTCTTAATTTCTCCACGGACCACAGTTCTGATTAGTATCCATCCACCCAGATGTCAGTCAAGTAGCATACTTCCCATATAACATTGGAATGAAACAGCTGGACAGAATCATAGCCTTATGCACCCACATTTTCGCACAACTGCATTGTTTGAGTTTCAGCACAACTGTAGAAATCATTAGATGATATCTTCTTCAGAGATCCTGCCTGTTCTTCACTAGATTACTATCGGGCCAGAGGAAAAACAGCCTCGTTATTATTTGAATCAGTTTACAGCAACACATGAATTAAAGCTCACACCCCAAGGACTATTTTCAGCTTAATGGAAACAATTTATCTAACACTCCAAATTCTTTACAGGAGTCTACACTGATAGACAGACATTTCTCCAATGTGATGCAGGTACATTTTATGCTAGCCTGTTTCATGCAAGCTAGGATCTGTTTAAAAGCAAAACGAATAAAAAATGATTTCAATCTAATAAGGGAACACTGCAGATGCCCTAAAAATTACAATTTTACAAATTGTGCTAAAATGAAGTCCATGCAGTTGCAAGTGGGTGTATTTGTTTTTTAAACAACACTTCACCAGTCTGCTTGTGCTTAGCGCAATTAGATGACACATTCATTTTACAGGGAAAGCTGATGGTAATGAAAAGTTACACTCACAGCATTGATTGCTTAATAATAAGGGAATACACTGGAAACAGGAACACACGTTTCTTCCAATGTCATCAGAGTTGCCTAAAGTAACAGCAATTGTTTAAGATGTGGCTATGAATCCTAAACTATTTCGTAAAGAGGTATCTGCTCCTCAGGTCGCAAGTTCGTAAATGTATAGGACCACTGCTGAAATACTCTGGAGCAGGAAAAGGTTTAAGATATAATCTTAAACATCTTCTGAAGAGTTTCCCAGGGATCCGAGTAGGGTAAATCACAGTTTACTCATGCCAGAAGAGAATTTAGAATTTTTCTGGTCCTACCTCCCTGTTTGACATATGGAGAAACTGAGTCTCCATTAAAGGAAAACAACTTTTTGTATGTCACTCAGTGGGGTGGTGGAGATTCCTTACTGGAGCTTCAAACCCCCTCCAGTCTGGGCTTTCACCTGAAGTTCTGCCTAGAATGTGGTGATTGCTTAATAAACCTTTGCTGCATGTTTGCACCAAAAAGGGATACTTTCATTCCTCTGGAATGAGGAGCAGAAGGAAGTCTACTCAGAAAGTTGAGTGGAGACAACAAAATCACCTTCCAGGTAGAGGATGCAGTACTTACTTCTGAAAGGTTGGAAGTCTTGCTAAGCAAATAAGGAGGAGAAATCTTGGTGTCTCACCCATGTTAAGGATGGACTATCTGAGCAAATCGTGTCTCTGGGAGGTCGGGCACTCAGGCAGGCAGGGGACCCGGGCTGCCCCAGCATCAGCTCAGTCAGGGCATGCAAAGGGAAGGGTTCCAAGGCAGACAGGTGTGGGTGCAAATCCTATTGTCACAAGTCTGAATCCTGGACCTATGCTGGTCCTGTGACGCATTCATTTTGGTTTCTAATTTGCCCAACCTGGCCTCAAATTTAAGATACCCCTGCCTCAAGTTCCTTAGTAGTTAGGATTACAGGTGCCTAGTGAATTAAGTGAATTTAGGGAGACAATTCTGTTCACAGTTAAATCCTCACAATGTTCTGATTTGACTTTCCTGGAGTTTTGTTTGTCTGCTTGCTTTTTTCTTCTTTTTGTAATGAAGAAAAAAGCTGAAGGTGTCATGTGTGATATTCTTTAGATTGACTTGTAGGGATCTAGATGTTTCTGGTTAGATTATGCATCAGGCTGTATTGGGTTTGAGAACAGAAGCTGCATTCGGGCTAACAGCAGATTCCAGATGTCCAAGCAGCCAGCTCAGTCCCCTTTGGGACTGAGATTCAGGCCCAGGTGGGTCAGTGGGGCTCAGACGCTGTAGCAGTGCCAGTCGTGCCTCATTCAGAGAGGGAGGAATCCTTGCTAGGGCAGCTCAGTTTCTCTCCTTGGCCCATTCCTGTCTCTGTTCCTCACAATGGAGACGCAGCGAAAACTGCTGCATCTCTTGTGGTGTTTGTCATTTCCTCTTCTGCACTTTCAAAGTTTGTTTTTGACATATAAAATCTATTTCACTTATTTAAAAAAAATCAGGCATAATCTTACCCACCGTCTCAACAAAGACAGCATGGCGATCACCTTGCATTTCCACGAAGCACTCAGTGTGCGTGTGTAGTGTGAATGTGCCGTTTATGACGTTAAGCGCTTCCCAGAGGTCCTGAAAAGCCCTGTTAAACCAATTCCTCCTTAAATGAGGCCCTAGAGCATCAGAGAAGGGCCTCCAGTCCCTCTCATCTTTAATAAGGCTTTAATTTTTACAGCAGCTCTTGAAACCTTTGCTTCTTTGCCCTCATAACACTGTAAGTTTCACTTAGGGTCAACACGTGATTTATCACACAAACAGGGTCCCTTGTAGAGGTGACAGGATGCTATTAATAATCACGCCAAGGCAACCGGTGGAACCCAGGCTACACTGAGATGTGGACCCCGCAGCTAAGCAAGATATGAGCAATCTTTCTTCTAAGGAAGAAATTCAGGGGGCAGCCGCTGACTAAAG
>RJWT010029918.1:0-14784 GCA_004365215.1 Cuniculus paca | reverse complement strand
TTTTCTTTTGGTCTCTTTTAAAAGAACAATAACCTTTAGGAGGCAATAAGTCTTTTTGAGAGGTTTCAGGATGAAAAATAAGGGTTCTTAGTCACCTCCTCCCATCCCACAAGATCTTCAGAAGTTTCTCCTGCCTCTTCAATCACACTCCTTCCCTCTGGTCCCTTTAAATATCTCCCATGAATCTTTAAGAATATTGATTTAAGCATTTTCATACTGACAATTCAAACAACAGGCAAAAAGGACTGTGGGATTCTGGACACATTGGAGCCCACGGATACATCATCAGGGATCACAACTGTGTCACCAACGGTTGCCCAGCAACCTCGCCAGAACCAGTATCTGGGGTACCGGACTAACAGCTCTACCGTGGCCCTGGCTGACCACAGTCAATCATGAGGCTGTAAACCCATTTCCATCATAGATGCCTCTTTGCAGGAACAGAGTCAATATACCCTAGGGATTGAACTCATGACTAGGCCACTGAGCTAGATCCCCAGCCCTTGTGTTTTTGAGACAGGGTCTCACTGTGCCATTCAGACTGGCCTTGAGCTCACTTTGTAGCCCAGGCTGGTCTCGAACTCACAACAATCCTCCTGTCTCAGCCTCCCGAGTGCTAAGATTACAGGTGTGAGCCACCACGCCCGGCTCAGAGTCAATATATTCAAATCTTCCTCTGATGCTCGTATCAGGTCACTAACATCAGGAAAATAGCAACTTAGTGGGAGCCGGAAGGATGGATACTAAGATGTATCCTTGACTTCAATTATCTAACAACAACCTAATTGGGCATAATTAGCATGCAGATGAAAAGATAATTAATGATGTGTAGCAGTATCTAATGGTGGAAATTCAGCATAAGGTTGTAGAAATTGAGAAGCTGGGGTGCCCCATCAAGACCTGGGGGAGGAGGCAGGCACTGAAGGTCAAGCAGGTTGCAGACAATCTGCAAGAAGGAAATGAGCCAAGCGCACAGAACATGGGGGAAAACACATGGCAAATTTAGGGACCAATAAATATACCTACCTTCCTTCTAGTAAAACCACAGCAGGGTTGAACACAGGTGTAAACTAAATCTGAAGAGCACAGGAGATGCTACTCCTCAAATTCATACCCAGGAGAGAACCAGTACAGCAAGATGCTGAGACTAAGTATTCTTCCCATCCAAAAGTAGCTCATCCTCACAGATGGCTATCTTCGGTGGGCATGGTGACACATTCCTGTAATCCCAGCACTCTGTGAGGCTGAGGCAAGATGGTTGTCCTGAGTTTAAGACCAACCTGAACTACACAGAGAGATCCTGTCTCCAAAACCAAATCAAACCAACCAAAACAAAGCCAATAATGATGGGTTCTCCAGTGCCTCCCTTCATGAGTATACCATGCCACTGCTGTTTGAGAAGTTAAGTCTGACTTATAGCCCACTCTTTTGAATTTGAGCTGCTCTGTGACTATGTCATCTTTGCAGTAGGGGAGAAGAGATACTGTGCCACTGCTGGTCCTCACCTTCAGTAAGATTAGCGGTTTTGCTTTTTCTTTCCTGAGATCTTTGAGCTTGCATGTAAGAATCTGGTGACCTGGCTAAAGAGCCACATGGGGAGACCACATGGAAAGAGAGAGACCCTTAACTACAGGGAAAAAGAAAGAGGGAGCAGTTCAGCTACTCCCTGCCCCAGCTGAATCCAGCCTTCCTGTTCCTTCCTGCCAAGCCTCTGACTTGAGAGCAAAGTCTTCATGGACCCTGTGGACCAGCTGAGCTGCACATTAAATCCCACCAAAGGAGCCAGAGTCAGTACCACATCAAGTAGAAAACTGCTTTGCTAAATTCTGCCCAAATTCATAGCCCTGTTCTCTTAATTCACCAAGTTCAAAGGGGATTGCGCTGCAGCAAATGCATAGCCAAGATTTTCTGCGCAGGGGCCGTGTCCTCTCCATGGGCAACTGCAAGCACCTCGGGGGACGGTAGATTCTCATGTTGTTCCCTGCAAGTCCTCCAGGTCTTACCTCATCCAGGACAAGTCTGGGACCTGTATTCTGGTCCAAGATGTCACATTCTGATCGCCCAGATCGGAATGGCCTCAGTGCACTGCTAACTTTTCTCCTTTTAGTTGACGTGTACAATTTCTCAGGAACCCAAGTTAATTACTGACTTCAAGACTCAAAGGTTTCAAGTGTTGTCTATTTGTTGTTCTATTTTTAAAGGCAATGTCTCCTCCTTCTGAGGCAAGTGCATTTGAGGGCTGCAGCTTGCGCTTGGGTTAGAGTGCAGAGTGCAGTCGTTCTATTCACGAGGAAAAGCCTGCGAGGCTGCTACAGATAACCCTGCCCGCTTTAGGCATGGGGTAATTGCACTTGGAGGATCTGTCTTGTGGCCTGCTGAAATCTGGCACAGGCCTAAGGCTTTCGGGGTTCAGTGGGCTCATTTTGCATACGAGGGCACTGAGGCTTACACGTGACATGTGGTTATTTCAGGGTTAAAGAGGAAGTCAGTAAGGATTACAGCCAGATACCACCCTGAGTCTCAGTTCAGCTCAGGGGTGATCTGCTTCCTCTCTACCTCCCTGCATGGACAGGTATGGAAGTGAGGGAAGGAAGCTGACAGGGCCACAGAAAGGCCTTCCTGCACACACTCCGGTTTGTATGACCTTTAGGGTCCCCTTGGTTTAAGGTGTGTATGCACACAGAAACACATGCCTACTTCTGGGGTCTTACTACGGTCTGAATATGGGTGGTGTCCTCCAAAGTCCTGTACATAAAGGCTTGGTCTCAGGGTGGTGTATTGGGAAGTGTTGTGGACTTTTAAGAGATGGGGCTGAGTGGGAGGTCCTCACGTCTTGCGGGTATGCCCTCAAAGGGGACTGTGTGACCCCAGTGTTTCAGACTTTCTCAGGATCGAGATGTGATTTCTCTGATACATATCAGCCTTGCCATTTGGCACCCTCACTAGAGGACCAAACCAATGGGGCCACTTGATCTTGAACTCAAATATCCAAAACTATGAGTACAATCAACCATTTCTTTTTATTAAGTCAGTTGCCTCAGGTATATGGTTGTAGTAATATGAAGCTAATGTAGATCTCTATGCAAGAGCTCAGTGAAAGCTCACCATATGCAAAAGCAAAAACACCTCTCCTGCATTTTAAACTCTCATTCCTACACCCTCACACACGCACACAGCAATCCAGGGCATAGTACATTTTCTGGTTTAGTGGTGTTCATGTGCACCCTCTGCCCTTTAATTATGTTGGATTGCATGTTCGGGTATAAAGCCACAGAGATGAGCCTTGGTGGCTTTGTTTTAGCAAAAAGGGCAGGAGTCTGGATCTCTTTACCAAGATCATTCACCAGTGAGCATCCTGTGTGGACCCTGGCATCTGGACACACCTTTTCTTTTGTTTTTTTCTTTTTTTGTACTGGGTATTGAACCTATGACCTTTACACTAAGCTACATCTTCAGCCTTTTAAAAATTTTAATTTTGAGACAGGGTCTTGCTAAGTTGCAAGGCTGGGCTCAGACTCGTGATCTTTCTGCCTTAGCATCCCAGAGTGTTGGGGTTACAAGCCTGTGCCACCACGCCTGGCTGGACAAGCCTGTAGCTACTCTGACCTTGGCTTTAACATTAAAGCTTGGAGACAACCCACAGACACAAACACTAGTTATTCTCACAAGGCATTATTGAAAATTATTGTAACATGTTCTTTGTATGATAAATGACAACTTCTTCCACGCCAAATGCTGTACTGGGTACTTCGCAACTAGATTACTGCCTTAATTCCCACAATGACCTGAAAAGGTAGGGCTCCAGGAGCTCTCTTCTTTACAGGTGAGGAATCAGAGGCTTCAAGAAGTTTCGAAAGGTTGTTGAAAGGAAAAGACTACAGCTGAGGGGTCTTCTTAAGCACTTAGCAGTCCAATTCTTAAAACACAAGAAGAACAAAAATTGCATTTTTTCATTAATGTTATAAGGTAATATAACAGGACATATAAAAATGATAATTTTACCAACTTTATTCAATACAAGAACTGACTGGTTGGAATAATTCCTGCCTGAGCAACACTCAGGATAGTACATAGCAAATGTGCTGTCCAAGTGATGCTCGGGGTCCACTGCTGAGTGCTTCATGCTTTGTCAAAATAGCCTGAGATTAAGCTGAGCTATTAGTAACTCCAAATGGACCTCGGCCTGATGCAGGGTTGAATGTCCAGACTCAATCCCACTGGGTTGCACCATACAGCAGACTATTGTCATATTGTAGACTTGGTGAACCTTGCCTCCTGGAATCAGTCAGTGCCCTGCTGTGCATGCCGCCCAACTTCTTAAATAAATAATAATCTTGAAGATAGCATTTCCTCTTATGACAAAGCAGAAGCAACAGTTTTCCTTTAAATATAGCTTTGGGGGCACTAGACGCTGCTGCATAGGGAAGAAGAAGTTTAACCCAGGCCCAGAAAACTGCTGAAAAAGAACAATTGCCCTGGCTCCTGCCATGTGGTCCCTTTTCTAAGATACAAGTTTCCCAGGGGCGTTTATGGTTAGGACCAGATACGTTAAGTGAGGGGTATGCAATGGCCACTGCTGTCCCCCTACCATCTACTCCCATGACATACAATTTTAATTTGTAATTCTAGGTGAGTCATATCTGTGATCACAGTGGTGAATGGATGGGCGATGAAGGGCCAGAGATTTAGATAAAAAAGGTTGCAAAAGATATAGTGGAAAATGCCACACCAAAATTGAAGAGTTTGAATGCGTTCAGTTCCAACAAGGTGGCCTAGCTTGGTATTGTCACACCCCTTTCAGAATGAAGGGCTCTGTGAGCTGCTGCTACCACTGTGAAAGGGGCGAGACAGCTCCCTGATATGCAGAAACAGAAATAGGAATTGATCATGTTTCAAGTCTCTTCTAAAAATGAACAACTCTGTGATGCTTTAGGTTTCTGGGACTATATTTGACATTTGCAGTAGCCTCCAGCTGGGTGTGAGTCTGCCTTCTGCCTTCTATAGAGGGTGCATTAGTTTGCTTGAGATGCCATAACAAAATACCAGACTAAATGGCCTGAACAAAATTGTTATTTTCTCAGAATTCTGGAGGCTAGAAGTCTAAGATCAAGGTGGCATGCTTCTCCTCTGTGTGTGCATGCATGATGGAGAGAGAGAGAGTTATCTTAGCTGTCTCTTCTTCTTATAAGGTCATTAGTGCTATTTGATCAGGGCTCCACCCTTCTGACCTCATTTGACCTAAACTACTTCCTTAAAGGCACAGTCCCCAAACACCCATTCATACTGGGTGTTAGTGTCTAACACGTGGGTTAGGGGAAGGATGGGGGGGGGCTGCCACAGTTCAGCACATCACAGAGAGTATAGGTCTGGGAGGAAAACAATGGGAGTGCTTTGCTTTTAAGTAAATTTACTTTCTGCCCAAACTCTTTCTTGCAAGTTCTTACTATGCCCCCTGCCCAGCGCAGGAGGCTGTTCTCCATCCCCAATGCCCACCTGTCAAATGTCCTTCTCTGCTTCTTCTCATTCTCTGTTGCTGGCCTTTCAAACTGGGCACACACTAGTTTCTTTCCTTGGGACAGAGCCCCACTTTCTCCCACAAGCAACTAGCTCAAGTCCTTTCCCCACTTTTGTTGAACCTGTCCTTTACTGTACTTATAGATAGAAGTCAATTCTGAATACGATACACTAGGTGCTTTGTCTATAAGGAAGACCTAAAACAAGACTGGACCCAACCACTAGCAGTATACAGAGGACCATATGGCAAACATCTTAACTACTTCATTCATTCAAATACTTACTGAACATCTACTACATGCAGTCATTAACTGAGTTGTGTGGGATTACCAGTGAATAAAACTGGCAGAAAATTCTTCCCTCATAGAGCTTATATTCTTTTTTTTTCTTATTCTTCTATCTACATTTTTGCTTTGCTCAGATTTCTTCCATTTTAAAAATATTTATTGTTCTCTATTGTTTCACAATTATATTCTACTCACAGATATTTCCAATCTTATTATACTTTATGAATCTATACTCTTATTAAATGTATACTTTTATAAGACTCTAGCTGCTTTTAACAACAAATAGGTAGACCCATTGCAAGGAATAAATCAGATATTATGAATAAAATGCCAAGCACATAGTAGAGACTCAGTACAAGTGTTCTTTAAGATCAACCTCAAATGCCATTGTTCTCCAGGAGTCTTTAATGGTGCCAGGAAATATAAGGATTTTCTCTTCTTTTTCTGTCTTCCTTTAGTACATTTGCATCCCCCATTTAATTTGATACTTTTTCATTTTCTTTCCTATATTATTCTTCAATTCTTGCAGGCATATCAGGCTTCCTTGGGCACAGATAGTAAACTTTTAGAGGGGTTGCAGTACACATTGCATCCATATATATTTATGTGTTTGATACTGAGGATTAAACCCAGGCTTTCATACCGAGCTATATCTCCAGTCCTTTTTCTTTTCTTTTTTAAATTTTTTTTAACTTTTATTTTAAAGAGAATAAAACTAAACAAAATAAAACAGAATAAAGCCAATCAAAACAAACCAGTGTAAGTGACACAGGACTCCAAAACAATAGGAAATCAACAATGGTTACCATAATGCCTCTTGTTGTCTTCAAAATAGCTGCACATACCTTCAGACATAGTAAAAATCAAACAAAACAGAACAGAATAGAACCAATAAAAACAAAACAATGAATGCAATAAAGGACTTCAAAACAAGATAATAGTAAATCTGAAATGGCTACCATAATATATCTTGTTATCTTTGAAATAGCTGCCCATGCCATCATACATAATAAAAATCACACAAAACAAAACAGAATAAAACCTAACCCAACAAAACAATGAAAATGAGACAGGACTTCAAAACAAGATGATAGGGAATTAACAATGGCTACCACCTTCAGAAGGAGATCCCCCATAGATGCTACATTGTGTATTGTTATCCTCTGAATAGGTGATCAGACTACCGGCTTTAAACCTGAAAAGTCAGTGAAACACTAAACACTACAAGCATCAAATTGTATTTCACCTCAATAGCTATCATCGCAGCCTGTGTTTCTCTGGAGCAGCTGGTTGCTTATGCTGGGAGGGAGTTGGCTCACTTTGTTTCCCAGCCCATGCACCAGAAGGGGCTAGCATCTGGCTTTCCCCTCAGTGGCCCGTGTATGGCACCAATTTTAGGGAGGGTTTGCTTCTCAGTGACTTCTTGTTCTCTTTCCCTGCAGTCCCTCTAGCCCTTCTTCTTATTTTGAGACAGTGCCTCACTAATTCACTAAGTTGCCCAGCCTGGGCTAAAATTCGAGATCTTTCTGTCTCAACTGCCCAGAATGCTGGGATTTCAAGTGTGTACCACCGTGCCCAATTTATATTGTACAGTTTCAACCCATACAATGCAATCCTGGTTTATGTGAGAAGTGAAGTAATATTGTGCAAACATTCTCTCTCCAGTTCTCACTTGTTATTCTATTTTTAAAATCTGGCCCTCTTTACAAAACAATTCATGTTTCCTCCTTATATTTAAAGGTAACTGGGTTTATATTGCTAGAATACATCCATCTTTTAATGTGGGGAAAAACAATGATACTTCAAGCAAAAGAAACATTTCACATAAGAGTAAAGGAGAAGAATTTTCTATAATAGGAAAATTCTGCAGACAAAATACTTGAGAAGAAGAGAAAAAAAAGAGAAAAGAAAGAAAAAGAAAAAAAGGCACTAGCTAAAACAATTGTGCATTCAATGGATGGGGAATTATACATTTTTTGTTTTTTAAAAGAAACACATTGGCGGCTCCTCGGGTAAGTGAGAAAGTGTACACCATGTATTATTATGGAAAAAGTAGATACAAAATGTAGAGTATGATCCCAATCTGTGGGTTATTTAGATGTACACATACACACATACTCACAAAAAATTAAGATGTGTTACGCATATGGATCCATTCCCATGATGAATGTAATCTTTATATACTGCAAACATGCACTAATAAAAATAGAAAATAAAAAAAGACATCTTGGAAATGAATCATACTAATAGGTGGTAAAATTATTGAAAAAAATTACTTCATTTTTGTTATACAATTTTATATTTTTTCTATAATGAGAACAAAAACTATATAGTGTGCAAAAAAAAAGTCAAAGAATGACTTCTAGGCATCGCTTTGGGGACTCGCTCTGTGTTGGAGAAGTGAGGGTTCCCAGTTCTCCCATGTGGGACCTGGCTCTTGCCTCTGGTCCTAGTATTCAGAAAATATTCCTTTAAGTCATATGAGTTGCACTGCACTCTTTTTAACCCTGTAATTCAGGCTTCCACAAAATCCAGTGGACACTCTTCATAATTAAGGTAAAAGCTTTTCTGGAAGCGAAATGAGTACTCTGTTCTTCCCATTCAGTGAGGGGAGGCCCATTGCTATTGCATGTGGGAATGGGGCTGAGAGGACCAGTTGGTCACCAGGGGCCCTTTCCAAGAGAACAGGGAGGGACATGCAGAAGAAAGAAAATGTGAGGGCATTGGTCATCCTCCTCGCTTCCTCTCCCCTTCCCAGAAGGCCGGGGAGGGAATTCAGAGTCGCTCTGCAGTATCCCACCCAGCCAGCATCCATGCGGGTATTTTTAACAAGGCATAAAACTTGCAATTCTATTAAAAACACATGTCTCTTGTTTCAAAGCACAGTTAGCAACAGACACTGATATTCAGTAAACACACCATCAACCAGGGAACATACTCATTCAACTCCAAGTCTCCAATTCTGAAGCGCATATTTTTACAAAGAAACACAGGCTCTTCTGACTGGAATAAATTTCAAGTATTTCTTGGGCTTTCTCTCTGACTACAGGAGAAACCATTCAACCTGCTTAAAAACATGCACCGTTCCCATTGTTACCATTTCTCAAAGAAAAGAGAGAAAACCAATAGGGCACAATGTTAAGAAGTGAGACGGGCCGGGAGGGAGGCTAATAACCTGTGGAGGGAGCAAAGCGGAATCTGAGAGTCTGAAGACTGAATTCTGCTTGTAGATCTCCAGACAGATTTGTGTTCATGGGAAGCCTCCAGTTGGATATGGGCCTTCCTCTGACTGCTTAATACAAGGAAAGATTTGGAATCACTGAACTTGAAGGTTCCTTCAGTGGTAGAGAACTTGGACTCTACCATTAGATAAACTCAGCTTTCAACCTACTTTCCCCACTTAACAGCTATAGTAGCTTAACTTGTCTAAGCCTTAGTTTTACCAATGGGAAAACCATGGTGTCTCCTTTCTGGGATTGCTGGAAGATTATAGGCAACAAAAAATGTGCTACTAACAGAGGACTTGACACACAAACCTCCAAAACTCCTGAGCCCTCTCTTTACCCAGTAATGGTGCCATAAAGCTCAGGAGAAAGTAAATATGAAGAACAAACGAGGCAAGGTCGGAGGAAGGGACGAGATAGCTAATCAGCCAATAAATCACTGAGAATCCACTGTGTGTCTGTGAGCTGGTGATTTGGCAAGAACACAGACCATGTGGGAAGTCAGTTCCACAGGCACAAATTACTAGGCATTTCTATGCTTCCCCTCAAATCCTGATGCTTGGGGTGGAGGAGAAAGCAGAGAGGGAACCTCCAGATCTGGTATTTTAGACTGCAGGGAAGGAAACAGAAAGCTTTATTTATCTGGGCTCCCCAGCTTGCTAATTAACTTACGGACTGGAAACTATTCTTGTGTGTCGGCGCCTGCACATCTTCTCATTATTAGAGAAACATCTGCTCATCATCCCCATGGTTTCTGAGTGAGAAAGAGGACCAGAGTTATGTTCCCAGATGTGTGACATCAAAGCCGTTTGGGGCGCTGGGGGCCCTGTGCAGAGTTCAGGCTTCAGGAGATTAGAACAGGTACTGGATTTTCTAAACGAAACAGGAAAAGGCGTTCATGTCTGTGGCAGTGGGAGGGATTGTGAGCAGAGGTGTCTGCATGTATAGCTAGAGGTCTGGGGCTGAACAGGTCAGGGAAAAGTACTTATCCAGGCTTTACCTTGGCCCCTTTCCATGTAAACCCCAGGTTTCAGCTACTGGGCAAACATTTATGGAAGACCCAGTGTGGGCTCTGTATGGATCTCTACAACAGCTCATCCCCAGGGACAGAGGACTCAGGTCTCAGCAAGAGGCTCTAGCTCTACAAGCACACCTGTCTCCCCTTGGCCCAGCCAGAGACAGCCTGTGGGTAACCCGGTGACAGCGTCCCAGGGACAGAGGAACTGGGAACCTGAGGCATGGCAGCCTCCTGGGAGATGGCGCCTGGTGTGAACTGTGGGAAGCCTCTCTCCTTTTCCCCACCCAAGCTAGGCAAACAGCTCCCCTGGTCTACCGAGGTCTGAAGGCTTTTCTGGGATGAGGGACTTCAGTGTTAAAACCAGGCCACTCCCGGCAAACTAGGATGAGGTGGTCACCCTAGAAGGCCTCCTCCTCCATGTCTTCTTCTCTCTGGCCAGACGATGGCTTTTTCTACCATTGCCGAGAGACAAATATAAAACAGCTTAAACATCTTTGCCTCAGTGTCTCTCTCTATAAAATGGAAAGAACACCAGACTCCCCATCTCAGGGATACTAGCAGGGATTTGCTGGACACGCGCCACTTAGGCCTCAATAAAGTGCACATAAGGATGAAGCCAGGTCACCTAAATGAAAGGACTGGCAGCAGGAAGCCAAGGGAGGAAGGCAGAAAAGATAAGGGGCAGGGGTAGGGAAGAGGAGGTGAAGGCCTCAGCAAAGACCTCAGAGTCCATACTTAAAACTACTGGAAGTCATCTGTGTAACTCCTCAACCTGTCACCTGAAAGGCCCTACCTCATCCGCCCTGCCCAGGCCCAAATCAGGCATCATCTTTGCTCTATGCTTTCTTCGCTCTCCCACTTCCAGATGGGCCCAGTGTCCCACCCTGTAGTGTGGAGTCTCCCGCAACCTCATCAATCTCACGTCTTGCTCCTCCAGGGCCTCCCCACAGCCTCTGGCTGGCTGTTGTTCAGGCCAACCACTTCTCCGTGGTGGGAGGTTGCTCTTCAGTCTGTCCCACCCCGGTGACCTCGACCGCAAGGCTAACAAGTGCTCTTTCTATCATGTAGAGCTGATCTTCAAAACCCTGCTATGTTCCTCAAGCTTCTGGAACTACGCTAGTGTCCTCTCTCCCATAGAGAGTCATTCCAAGATCCCTAGTGAATGCCTAAAACAGCAAGTTGTACTAAACCCTGTATACACTGTGTATTTTCTTATAAATATATCTAATATACGTATATATAATATATGCTAAAGCTTAATTTATAATATTGGTACGACAAAAGATTAACAACGCTAACTATAATAAGATAAAGCTATAGAATAGTAAGTTATGTGAATGTGGTATCTCGCGCTTTCTTGCTGATGTCTTACTGGACTGTACTCATCTGTCTCTTTAGCATATTTGAATCACCAGCATTGTTACTCTTCTGCGTTGGCCTCGTTATTAAGTAAAATCAGGGTTACTTGAACACAAAGGCTGTCATACTGAGAAAGTGGATCTGATCACTGAGACTGCTACTAGGTAACTAACAAGCAGGTGGTGTACACAGTGCAGAAATGTTGGACACAGGAATGGTTCATGTTGGGACAAAGTGGGACAGTGCAAGACTTCATTCTACTCAGGGAGGTGTGCAGTTTAAGTTCATGAATTGTTTATTTCCGGAATTTTCCATTTAAAAATTTCTAAGCACAGGTGATTGAAGAAAAATGAAACTGGGAACATAAAGTCAGGAAAGGGTAGAGGGGCTACTACACATTCGGATTTCTTAGTTTATCACCCGGCCTCCATGGTGGCTCCAGACCATTCTTAGACCCTCAGTTTTAGCTGTCACTAACCATGCAAGGTTTCCTGGACACTCAATGCTGCTTCATGCCTCTCTGCTTTCCAAATTCACTTTAAAAATTGCTTCCTCTGGGAGGAACAGAAGGGAAAGAATGAAGATGTGCTATATACATGTATCAACTTTTCACGATGAATGTAAGCACTGTGTACTATAAACATGTAGCAATAAAAAAAAACTAAACTTGATAGTTGATCCCCCACCCCCCAAAAAATTTACTTCCTCTGAGAAGCTGTCCCTTAACCCATCTTACCCCTCTTCCTTCGATCATTCTGGATTTTGTTGCTTCTGTTTTCCTGGCCCTGTACCCTCTCTCTCTATACTCACCATGGTGGAAGTTATGAGCTGTGTTATGTACCTTTCCCCCTACCAAGAAATAAACCTACTGAAGACAGATTTCATTTTATCTGACTTTCTATCCCTCCTGGCAGCTCGGTGCTCAGAGCACATTATCAATATCTGTGAGATGAATAAATGAAAACCAGCAGCCTGGTGCACACTAAACCCCACCAAGCCCCAGAGCAGGTCAGTGTTTAGGAGTGAGACCTTCGCCACTGCTGAGAGAACTGAAAACACTCCAAGTAAATACAAATCCTCCCCCTCCCCCTCCAGCCCCACCACAAACTGCGATGGGATAGCAAACCAGCACGAAGCAGAGAACGCTGGCCACAGGTATTTCCTATAACTCTGAGCCACCTGCTTGACTTGCTGGGCCCTGCTTTCCTCATGGAGATAATAATGATCTACATCATGATGCCACTGTAAGGAGTAAATGAAAATATGTATGTAAAACTGTCAGCACTTTAGTGGACACTCGGCACTCATTCTTACCCAGTCCTCTTTCTTTGCAATGTTGCCAAAAAAGAGTCAGAGTGTAATAAATCTGAGTTTACAGCATACACCAGGCTCTTGCCTGGTGAGACATGATCTAATGAAACGAGCAGGCAGGCAAAGACTCATGTCCTGGGCTGGGAGCAGACTTCTGTCCAGAACGCCCTGGCCAGAGGCGAAGGTCTCTAGGCTCCTTGACTTGGGATGCAGGGATCTCAGAGATCACCCTGTACCCAAGAGGTAGCTGCCAACACACCCCCTTTCCCCGCTCACTGGCTCAGCGCCAGAGGACTAGAGTGGGGGAAAAAACAGGTAACAGGATCTTCCCCACTTGCAAGATCAGCATTTTCTGCAAAGAGATACAGAAGAAATGTGAAGAGAACAAGAAATGTTAGCAATGATTAACTGTGTAACTGTGGGTGTAAGATTTCAGGTGATTTTTTATCTTCAGTCTTTCTTATATTCTTTCCCAGGACTGGGGATTTAGCTTGGTGGTAAAGCACTTGCCTAACACGGAGAAGGCTATGGGTTCAATTCCGAGCATAACAATAACAACAAAAAGCTTAAATTCTTTCTTATTTTCTAATCCTCTACAGTGAACTGTTTCTATTGTCTGACAATAATCACAATGCTTCTGAGGTTGGACTTTGGAGGATCCAAGAAAGGGCCATTCCGTTCTCACGATGAAGAAGAGATAGATGCACAGGCTGGCTAAGGAGGCCCATTAGACCTGTACTACACTCAAATAAAGAGAGGCCGCCCTGTCTTCAAAGAGTCCGTGGTACAGCTTATTGCCAACAACGAGCACCTAAGGTGATACGCTAAGAAGAGTGTGCAAGAACCCTTAACGCAAAATTGAAGGGGCACCAAGAAATGACTCCATCCCCCAGACAATGCAGGCTTTCACAAAGTCAAAGCTAAAGCAAGACTGCCTGTTGAACAAAATCTCAACATTTTAAATAAAGATAGGTTCATGAACAGGGCCGGGGCTAGGTGGAGGTGAGTGAGGCTGAGTTGTTCAAGTGAAGGCTCTTTATTTAAGACATTGTTATTAAAAAATAAAAAAATAAAATAAAACATTGTTATTAGATTCAACATAGATGAACCTATTCAAAAAGTATGCTACTACAAAAAATAAGAATATGCCACTATGCCAGACATAGTGGCACATGCCTAGAATCCCACCTACTTGGGAGGCTATGGCAGGCGGATTGCAAACTCAAGGCCAGTCCAGACAAGGTGGCAAGATTGTGTCTCACCAAAGGGCTGGGTGTGTAGTTTAGCGGTACACAACTTCTTTGCTCAGTCTCCGGTACCTCAAAAAGAAAAAACAAAACAAAACCTAGACAAGGTGGCCCATCCCGCAATCCCAGCACTCTAGGAGACAAGGCAGGAGGAGTGCGAGTTGGAGCCTAATCTGGACAACTTAGTGACTTAGCAAGATCCTGTCTCAAAATTTTAAAAAAGGGATGGGGACACGGGGGAGATCAAAATGTATGGTGAAGCTTGAAAGTTTAAAAAATGTGTTACAGGAAAAGACACATTGCAACTAGTCTACCTCAAAATACTTGCCGTCTCTTCAAACAAAATTATTCCATCATTCTTCCCACTTTCTAAAGTAGCTCTGGAAGTCCACTTTTGCGAGTGTCTCCACAAGGGGTGACTGAATGTGGCTACCAAGTGCCACCTAATAGGAAAGTACACTCATAAAAACACTATGCTGTGTCCTCACCCACCTTATTCACTGGATCTGGTGCCATGTGACTTCTGGCTGTTCCTCAAAGCCAAAATGACCATGAAAGGTAAACATTCTGAACTCGTTAGGGACATCGAGGCAGCCACAAAAATGCAACTAAAAACACTCATGAAAGAAGACTTCCAGAACTGCTTCAAAAAGTGGCAAGAATGATGACATAACTGTGTTGAAAAGCTTAACTATTCAATGTAGCTGTCAATTGTCCCTTGTAGTTCAACAAAGAGGCCCAGAGTTCACTCCCCAGCACTGCACACACCCTATATATGTGCCATTGAAAAATCATTGTCTTGATGACTGAGTTTTTGGGTGCAC